>DWPU01000001.1:0-24202 GCA_018251975.1 Urbanus esmeraldus
GATTGCGGTGAACTATTCGAAAATACATCTTATATGGCTTAGCGTGCGGTTTAATTCGTGACGGTGGATCGGCTTAACAATAGTCGCTCATTTACTGTCTGCTCGGAATGCGAATGTCGAACACGTGCGTTTTGCAGGTAGAGCTTGCATGTGCACCTCATTGTGCTCAAGAAAGGTGTTTGTCTTGGCCATGAATAGGAAGCTTGCACAATGGACGCTTTTCAATCGGACCATCATCGATTTGGAGACCGAAGATAAATCATGCGTAGGAGACTCCACAATAGAGCGTTGTTTACTCGAACATCTGTGCGAGGTGAACTTTAGAAATTGGCAAGTTCATAGAAAAAGGTGGCCTTTGTATCGCTCAGGTAATTGTTGAAAGATTAACCCGATACGGGCCCCAACAATACAATTAGAACACCTTGACGTTTTTTTGATTATTCCATTCGAATGAATGACAAAGCGTAGATCGTTCGGCGGTCGTTTGTACCCCCGGCACGTCGCGGCGCGTAGTGTTGCAGCGACCTTAGCAGTTATCTGCCCGCGATAAGGGAGATTGTGCGACCTTTAAGTGTTGTATAGGTGTCTCCTACAATGCTGATAAGGGAAGACCATTGACCGTGTTCAGATAGTACGCAACATGGCTGTAAATTACCTACCTTAATTCCACATCCATTGAGGGGGGTGACACTGGGTGTCCTTGATTGTTTATTAAATAATAATATTTTTTTATAATTGTTTAAGGGCATAAATTTAAAATTTTAATTAAATATTTAGTATTTAATGTTAATATTAAACGAAAGTTCCCAGGTTCTTAAATGTATTGTTAAATACTAGGGGAGCATAACGCACTCATATCTTCAAGTGTTCTCGAGAGCCGGATGTGACGGAACCGGAAGTGTACTCAAATGGGACTGTATTCATAATTTCATATGGCAGATGGCCGATAGTGTAACTAAAAGGAACAGAGAAATTTGGAGAAAGGACCTACGAAATCAATTTTAGTAAAATTGAAATTCTTTATTTAGTACATAATTTCATGAATGGATGGATTCCTTGTATCTCCTTAAATCATAATAGGTGTAGTTTTGGTTAAATCCTCAAAAGATACCAAAGCGATATAGTTAGACAGTTGTTTGTATGGAAATATTCCAATGTCTGATAGTAGCCTACACACTTATAGAACACGCAAATCACTATCAGCAATAGTAAAAACATATTACATAATCTATTTATCTGACGCAAGAAATCCGCACGTTTGCTAAACCTTTGCAAATAAACTTTACATCACATTACTGCAACGTATTACACTAAAGGAATCATAAGGACAAGAAGAACAAAATTGCTTCAAGCGACAAAGGACCTACTTAAGCATGAGTAATTAGCTCCCCAGCATTAAATTAAACGGTGTCTAGTTTAACTTAAATAGATTGCCTTTAATTAGTACGGAGCAATAAGAAAAAATAGTTTACGTTATAAAAATAAATGGCGCTGTTGGCACTGATTTAACTCATCTCAGATGTAGATAATTAACAGATTTAAATTTATTGACTGCATTTAGATGCTCACTGTATTATATAATGGATGTATCCTTGATTTTTATTGCTTGTTTTATTACAATTTGTCATAAAGGTTGTATTTCATTATATTTATTAGTTTATTACGAAATTAAAACAGTATTCAAAGTTGCAGTAAATATGATGTTAAATGGTTCAGTGACTTCTAAACATTTAAAAACTGGGCTGAGGTTAACATTGTTTAATAAAATAATAAATAGAAATATACAGAAGCAGGGATGGTGCACTTAAAATGCACATATAATAGTAACATCCTTGTTTAGTGTTATAAACACTATTACTTGCAAGAATTATAAAAAAATATCCTCTTTCTCAAAACCTACATTGCGCTACAGACTACTTTATTTATAGCACCAGGATTTCCTACATTGTTGAATTAAGACGGAACTGGCAACGTTGGCAATCGTCTGTGAATAAACAGCCAAACATAATATAATTATAGGCGATAAAGTGTAGCGTGGAATGTAACACGATGGCACTAAAGTATCGCACGGCCTACGCGAGACAGTAACGACTTGTAATTCTATCAATTTGAATATTATTGTAATAGAAGCGACACGTCAATAAAGCCTTAATTTGTTTTATATTCAAATTGCGAACGGGCTTTGGTCAGTTTGGCCCGTAGACTTGAAATAATCCATTGGTCTTTAGAAGTCTATCGAATGAAATTGACCAGCATGGACCTTAGTGCTTGAGGTTTCATGTGTCATTGATCATATTATTTATTTACCAATGGACAGGGAAGCTTGTTATGAGGAAATAATAGAATAACAGTGTTTAAATAACTATTCAGATGACATAATAAAATTATTGGAAATTTTATGTGTCAATCATCTTTAAGTTCGTGCTTTCCACACATACGAGACGTGCTAACTTCGCAAATTAATCATCGAGAAATCACGTCGATAATGCATTAAAATATTGATATACTAAACTAAATATCCAAATCACGACTCTACACGATCGAGATCACGTATCTGCTAGTGCTTACAAATCTTACGTCAATTGTTTTTGAACTATAGTTAGTACTATATCTATTTATAGTACTAGTATGTCAACAGCGACATTTTCCTTATAAAATAACTGATTTTGAATTGCGAATCGATATATTATTAATGATAAGATCATTATAATTTAAACAGACCTATTGAATTCAAAATAAGAGGAAAAATGTGTACAAAAATACTACGACTTAAAAACAAAAATGCATTGCGCATACGCATGTGCAGTGTTCATTAGTCAATGTGATCGATTTCCTTTTTTGAGTTACATTAATGAATACACGTGTCACGTTCATAATTATATGTGTAGATTTGCGTAACAGTTTGTTGACGATAAGAGGCGTTAAATTTGAATTGGACCGTCTGGTGTTCCTGGTGGGGATCGAAGGCGGAAGCTTGCGCAACTGACATTGAACTGCACGAGTGAGGCCACGCAGTAGTCTTAACTATAACGATTTAATGTTCGTATCGATGTTTACCGATTTTAGTCATCTAGCGTTTAATGTAATAGAAGTAAGGAAATAGATGTAATTGGTCAACGTACAATAACTCGTGGAGGATTCTTGGCTAATGTGACAGTTTTAACACCTTAAGGTATACTTTCCTACGTTATCAATAGGCAAATGATTCTGATTTCGGTCCCCGGTCAGGCGACATCTAAATGATAAATTTAAATTTCAGTTCTGGGCCCAGATGTTTTAGACGTGGCACATATTATCATAACTAGGGATTATGAATATAGAAGTGGAATTATATAAGCCTAGAAAAGAACATAGCATTAATGAATATCCCTGAACCCGTGAAAGATGAAATTCCTTAAAATATTTGAGGAACATTTTGCAGCCACAATCAACAACAGGATGCGAAGTGCGCACTGATCGCGGAAGTTTACGGAGTTTATCATTCACCGTATGAAAACATATGATGTTTTCCAATCGAAGTTTCCCGAGCAATCAGGGTTGTCAACTTCACAAACCTTTCTTTAAAGTAGTGTAACGTATCGTAACTTTTGTATTTTCGTAACTTGAGCAATAAAACATAAGAAAACGCTTAAAGTATTTTGTTAGGTAAGGCAACGCGATATCAGTACAACAGGCCTAAAGCGTTAGTTAGTATTAATTAAAACGTACGTTTTTGTTTGTTATTTTTTACCTCTGACACTACGAATAAAAGAATAAGTTTTCCTTAATCACCAAAAAAGTCAATTGGACAACCCTAATCATCACGTTTTCATTATTTGATTGTAAATCACAATTAATGCGTCATTTAGTTCGTACTGAAACAAACATTTCATTCTACACATGCAAAATTATTAATGACGACATGTGAATGATGTAAGACAAAAGGCTGTTGCAAAGCACATTTTGCGGTCAGCATACATTATCATATGAGTGTTATAGGGAAACTTGCGGTCGTTATCAGAACCGTGAGGAAAAACTGTTAGTTCTGGGAATTTGGGAAAACGGGAAACATACATTTAATTCATAATACGAGATATATATTTAAATATATATTTATATAGAACTCTCTTTGAACTTAAGTAATCAGGACCACTTTGTAAGGCGAATCGCTGCACACACGATAGTAAAGGAGCGGCGCAAGCTTCATAATGTTTATGTACGTGTGCATAATTTGCATGTCATAAAAGAAAATGTTTATATTAAAGTACTTATAAATAATTATTGTGACTCTGGAGTTCCACCACACTTTTCCTGGTAGTTAAATTTATCATGACCCTTATTCAAGTGACAGGCATAGTGACAAAAGGTTATTTCCTATGTATGGGCATGCGTCATTCGTTTTTATCGCCACGTCTAGATATTAGCATCACTAAATCAATTGATACGGGGATTTACGAAGTATGGGGAATAACAATTTTGATTGTTGTTTCAAGCGATTCTATTGTTTCTGATACTTGGAATAACGCGTATAATGGTTTGGGGTTTTGAAATGCGTAGTTTTTCCTGAAACACTGAAAGATGTCAACGTGCTCCTTTTGACGCAAACTGATTAACATAATCTATGTTGTGAATACATGCATACGTCAATAGTGCCTTAAAACTTCCGTCTATGGCGCAGGCCATGTTTTGGAATTAGTAATTTTAGGAAAATTTGCCATGTAATTTGTCGACATACTGTTGCTAAATGAACAAGTAAATATGTATAAGTATTATGTACATGCAGACTTCAATATATTATTGCGTATGGTTGAAGTCACGAAATACACCGACTATTTCATGTAAGTAACTATTTGAAATGCTTGAAATTCTTACCTATACAATTTCTACACATATTAATTAGGTACATATATTAAAATATCAAGACTATATTAAACGAGAATAGCTTTATTATGAAATAGAAATGATAAATCAATAAAGATTTTTTAATGTGATATACAAATACATACAAATCATACAATACGAATACATTTTAATTCAGAAAAGGCCCTGTATGTGTATATCACTTATTTTTGGATAGGTATACGATACTTTTTCAATAACTTCATTCGTTTTGATTATAATAATTTTGAGAATATTGTAAGCATATATTACGTATACAACGAACATATGTGGATATTGCAAAAGATCAGGCTAATTACATCATCATGTCACCTTCGTAGGGAGGTGAACGCCGTGTCAGAAGTTACTTGAAGGTTCTTCGTGCAAAAAATGTTAACGTAAAAACAATACAAATGTACATAAAAATATACAAATAATGCGATTTAGATAAAAGAAATAAAATAACATTGATACGTTGTTGATGGATAAGTTAACTTATTCTGATCTCTGGTTGTTGTATTCATGGGATCTATATTAGAAGAGCTACTTGTTGTGAGCTGTATGCTTCTCTCTCAAATCCTGTTTACGTGATTTCCACATAACAAAGAGCAATTTTTGTAAGAACATGAAATACCTGACGAGCGTGCTGTTAAACCACAAATCAATTCAACAACGTTACCAAACAAATTGTTTCTCATTTTGCGTTAATTGTTAGGTAATTATAATTACTGTATACATTAGTGTGACGTAACATTGAAAAGTTACGTGTGTAGTATGCAATGTTATTTACTCGTTCATACTACGCTTAGTATATGTTTATGTACCTTTGTATATAGGCTTAGGTATCGTGAACGTGTGCCGTTAGCGTTTGTAATTTGAAATCAGCTTTGAATTATGACCTGAATCCATGAATGCCGAATAAATTGGAGCAAGCGGTTGTTACGCGAAGGTCCTTTCATAACGCGTTATAGCGGAATGATTGCGATAAACTCGAATGTACCTATATTTTATATTAAATCGTATTCATGAAATAGAGGAAAAATGTTATCAAAGCTAATCAAAATAAAATTCATGAATTCTTTCTAAAAGTGAAATAATAGCTTAAGTGAACTTTTTATAAACACACAAAATCTATCTAATAAAAGTGTATGGAAGTAATGAATTCCAACAGATTTTAACTTTCAATGCATAGTTATACCAAATAATGGTAAGCGGGTTAGTGCATCGCTATCGCATCGGCATCGGGTGTCGCAAGCGCAGCCGTGCCGGTTGCCGCGTGTTCGCCGTCCTTGGCCACGGCAGCCGTGGTGGCCTATCGATGCCGTCCGAGCGGCCGCGACGCGACCCCGCGTAACCGCTTCCGCCTACCGCCTACGTCATCGCTTTGCGATTCGCAACTTCGCGAACGATCGATACGGAGACGTTTATATCTCCTCCGTACACGTCACGGACCGCGGGCCCACACGAAACGTCTACCCCCGTGACGTCAACGAGCACGTGGCGCGACCCTTAAAATTCGCGTGGGCGCAAAATACGTCGAAAACGTAACGCCGTTCGTAAGCACCCACGTTTTCAACTCCTAAACAATTCGACGGCAAATTGGAAACTTGTGCGGCTTAGTTACGTACGACCGAAACTACGTACCTTGGAAATATTTAAATACGCAATTTTGTTAATGAGTAGGTACCTATTCGTGTAACTAGACGCGAACCGGTTTTTATAAACGTCGATTACATCAGCCGCGCGAATCGAGCGGTATTCGGACGACTGCTGCGCAAATTGTCGTGAAATCTGTATAAACAAGATTGATTGTTTAATGGAGAAAAACACGAGTGGAATGTACGGTGAATTACTAATGACGCGAATCTATTGTGGCCCGTGTAGTATAATAGTCGGTGACTTCATACCGTCGAGGGAACATCAACACCGGCAATGACACGACCCGATCACGGATACGCATTCTAACATACGCTTAAAATATTCGTGCCATAAGATTGCGATTTGAACCCCGGCGCCTTATCAGGCCCGAGACAGAATGTCACATAGCGTGTTGACATTTACTTTAATGAGTAACTTTCGATTTTTATTTTTACATTTGGAAACTCTCGCTGGCTGGTGTTTTTATACGCATACATTACTCGTTTATTGCCAAAATGGGATGTAAAAAAAGTCATTTGCATTAAATTCAATTTGCTTGTTCGTCGCACTTATTTTTATGTAAATATATTGTACACGTACATTATGTACCTATTTCGCTACCATGTAAATTCTTTAGTTTTTCAGCCACTA
The DNA here is from genome assembly GCA_018251975.1 of Urbanus esmeraldus. NCBI lineage: Eukaryota > Metazoa > Arthropoda > Insecta > Lepidoptera > Hesperiidae > Urbanus > Urbanus esmeraldus. The sequence goes on from DWPU01000001.1 coordinate 7,147, forward strand.
TAACACAGATAACGAATACTAGCGATATTTTTTTTTGGAATGGCGACATTATGCGCCGTAATTAAATATTCGATTGAAGTTAATTTGGGTGTACATAATAATGAAAATGAATATTATAATCGAGTTTGTATGCAGGTATTGTTTGTCGCGGTCGGTTACGCAACGCGACCGCGAACTGAGGTCGCGTACGTTCTCATATTTATACGTATTCTTCAATCTCGGCCGGCGAGGCCAGAACCACGAAAAGAGTAACATTTCGCAACCCGACGCATTTCAATGTCATTGTGCACGGACCGATCGACGCTCGCGGTTTTAATACAGTACATATTATTTACGTACCGTGGTAGGTTTAGGGCTCTTCATAGATCTACTGTTACGGCACCATCAGTAGCATCACCGTTCTCGTCTTTGCCGTAAAGCTGAAGCATTTATGATGCGCTAAAAGGTATCAAAAGACTCGAGGGAATTTTCGATATAAGAGATAGCAACGCAAAAACGCAATAATTATATCGTGATCTACTCACATCTTGTTAGGACGGGTTATACAAAAGTACATATTTTTATTGTATTTCGATTATTGCGCATTTTTTTTTATAATAAGAATTGTAATTTATTGTTGCTTTTTCGCTACAGTGTATTGTTTACCGGCGCGCCGCAAATACACGTAACTTCTTCGCAGTTAAATAGTTGTGAAATTACTCAACGCATTTTTCCTGTTTAGTCAGTGGGCGTGTTCTATTTAAAGTTTCGCTTCGGGGAAGAGTTACGAGTTCAAGTTGAGTTCTACAAATGAAAATATAACTGACCCTTACAAGAACCGAGCGACTAGCGAACCGGTCGGGATAGGGCCGGTTTGCAATTAAACACAGACTGGTTTACAGGATATTAATAGTCAGAGAGATCCTAATTATTTCCGATAGTATTACGAACACGATCTGCATGCATGCTCGGCTTTATATCTTCGCAAGGAAATATAAATTCAGCATTTACTTATCAACGCTAATTAATGGTAACGTTTGAGTACGTTTCAAAGTCACCAAGTCGAATTACGTCAAGTTTTTTTTACGAATTTCGGGGAGTCGCCGAGTGCTATAATTACAAGTAATGACGCGGTCCGGTTGCGACACGCTATGCGAAGCGGAATGAAACCCCGCAGGGGCTGACGTTTTCTTTCCATTACAGGGCTCATTGATCACGTGGATTGTTTTGGCAACTTTGACACGGTGTTGTAATGTTGGCAGTGCGCGCGCCGTTTGCGTCATTTCCTTCTGTTGACCGTGAACTGTGTTACGTCAGATGAACGAGATTAGGATGCGCCTACGCTGCGGATCGGCTAGAGGACAGTCCCCTCACCCGCCCCTCCCCGCGCCGATCGAAGAAAACATTCACGACTCCTATCGGCCGGAAGCGCTTCTATTTATCATAGAGCTTGAAACTTCTCACCAAGAATTAAACCCTATACTATTCTTTTAAGCGTCAGTTTTGCTCTATCGTCTACGAAACGCTTTGTATTGGTTTTATTCCGTAAGTCAGAAGTCAATATCTCCATATTTCAACAACAAATCCATATATTCAGGAAAAAATGCCAACTCCAAAATGGAGAAATCGGAACAGAAGATTTCTCTAATGAGGATAATTTGAATGTTAATTGTCTCGTGAATTTTGTAGGGTGACATCATAGTACTAATTATAACATAAGTAGTAGTTTATCTCTCTAGGTAATTTACAGTTAACACAAATTCCTTAATAGCGGATAATCATTCCAAGAATGAGGACAAAATAGCTGAAAACAATCTGTACGCAAACAGTGTTACAAGTATGTATAAAGTAAACTTTGCGATAATCTTTAAAATTCTTCATTATCGTGAACATTACAATTAGCAGAAAAACGAAACTTGGTAGGTACCTACATTCAATACTTAAGGCAATAGATAATCATGCAAATACAAGCTACCCAAAAGAATTGTTCAAATTATTTTAACTTTCCTTATCGTAATTGGTACTTTAAATTCACGAAGTGCCTAATTGTTTGGAGTGACTAAGCTATTTATCATGACATGAAATTTCGCCAAATGAAAAAATCCGTAGTAATTGTTTTAAGGAAGTTATTACCGGGGAAAATGTAATTTCAGGAAAATTAATGACTTATCTTCCTGTTATCTTCAAGAGATTCCCGCGAAAGTGCAATAGAATACTAAACAAATACATATTTCATGATTATGACGTTGACTATTGTGTAGTCAGAGACAATGAGAGAATACAGAATATAATGAAAATGTACGTAATGAGATAGTCTTGGTAATTGTTAGAAATCTGTTGATATAGGTAAAAGCTACGCGGATTACATAAAGGCGTGCGAGGTGTCCTACTAGCTTTCAATATCGAGGTTATCGGTATAAGAACCCGATTATATGAGTGCAAGAAAACAGGAAACTGTTTATAGGACAGTCGCCCGTGAGTCGCGTCGTAATGACGGTGTGGTGGCGGCCATTGTTCGAGCCTCGAACGTGGTGTAGGTACTCCACGAGCGAACTCATTACAACAAGCGCATAGTCATGAGGCGAGTGGTGCGACGCCCTCGCTATGACAGCCTCATTTGTGTTTCTAATTGACTTAAAATTAATAGATGCTACTTAGTTTTTGTAGGTAACAGGAAAATTGTAGCCGTCATTAAAGTTCAGGCGCGAATCGCTAAGGCGGCTACCGCGATTACCGAGTACGTTGTCGACGATTCTCGAATCCATGTTCGAACGTTTTCTAGTTTGAAGCGATAACGTGGATCTATTAACTTATAATGCGTTCATTGTTGGCAAAACTTGATGCAGCGAGAAACTGGTCGAGGCAGTTTTAGCAGTGCGCCGCGCACAACGCGTCCTATTCAAAATGTAGTAGTCGGTTGTAAATAAACTATTGCAAACGCAAAAAGCATTCAGTGCACGGCGGCAGACGTCAGGTATTTTTAGTGACATACGCATCGCAACTGCAGATTGAGGGTTAATCGTAATTCTGGCCACTCTCCGACCGGTTGTGTTTTTTTTCCAGTCGCCCGCGCGACTCGTCCCGAGGTAAACGGTCGATATACAGGGAAATTGGCGGAGCTGTAAATCATTTTGACTCGCCGGTTCGACTCCCAGCGAATTTGATTACCGCGGCCAAGGCCGTGTAATGTATTCTTGACTAGTCTTCCGCCTGACGCAGACTTCGAAATTTCACTCGAAAACCGCGCGCAAAAAAACGTTTAGACCTTGGTCAATAACGTAATCCGGTGTTGTAAAGCCCAGACACTATTTTAATCCGCAGTAAAATTAGCAAATTAGGAGTTTACGAAGCCGGGTTATTTTAAGGGTATCTATCGTTGAACTCTAACGAACGCGTGGGTGTTGGCAGTAAATATTCGCAAAGGTCGGGCATTTTTGAAGATCTTACCCTGAACAGAATTATATTCGACTGCCACCCCCGCATCAGAATGTTTTGCGCACCAAACGATTCACGTAGGTGGATAATACGGCTGAAATTATTTACTCGAAAGAAAATAAGGACGGTCGAAATTGCCAACGCCTCCGTCAGTGGTTAAACGGAACGAAATGGTAATGTTATACGAATGTTGTTCGGTTAGCGTCATTTGTACGTTGAATTTTCACGAACGTCGCCTACGCGACACTTCAAAACAGAGCATTTATTTTGAGACGAAAATAGGTCTCATTTCTGTCACAATAATTACAGGCTTAAGAAAACTTTTGCAGTATATTTTTTGAATTCCAAGTTTAGCTATATAATAGGATGATAGGAGGAGCGAGCGGTCGGAGATTTATGATGTGGATCGGTAGCTAGGTCACTCCCCTGAGCCATAAAGCTCTTAACACGAAACTTGAGTACGCCACTGTTGTCTAGGTTTTGTTTTATATTCTCATAAAAACGAACCTCGGCTTACATTCCCTTGAATCCTCCCGTGTATATTTTATTCGCTGGTGTTTTTGCCCGTGAATAAATTAAATCGACGTGCGCTAGTGTTCGTTTTTGTATTGTGCATTGGTTTTTGTTCGTTCATTGTGTTTACGAGTGGTTGGTTGATCGAAAAAGGTTCGCAATCAATGCAAGTGTTCGTGATTTTGCTATATGTTATGGCCTACGAGATTGGAAGTTTGAGTACTTATATATGTATTGTTATCTCGACAAACAACAAAAATCGGTTAGAAGTGAGTCGGGCTCACATATAAAATACCTACCTATATAAAAAATATACGGTAAATTTATAACACAAGTTATAAAAATAGAACTCTAAAGCCAAGCCTGACTCCTCGTACATGTTTTTTTATAATATGATACGCCTAAATTAAATCATGACATCAAAGAGAGTACCTATAATAACGCGGTGTTTGAAAGCATTTACGCGTAAATGCGAGGTTTACTAATGGAGGTATATTTTGGAATGGGGCTCTATAGTAAGAAAGTATTTTCGGTACCTTGGGGTTCGTTATAAATAGCCTACTACGAACCCAGCGAGGGTAGTGACCGGATAGGAGCTTAAATGATTCATCCCGAACCCTCCTATTGTCGCCCTCCGATTTTTAATTCCCTCTCGATGACGTCATCGAGTGCAGTGACGCACTGCATGGCATCCATCATGGCATTCATTGCCCGTCATACAATGAATCAGACTTCATTGTCATATTGTGTCTCAGCCCAGATTTTTTAACACTACAGGACTCTCCGGCCTCGAATTTCTCAAGTGGAACGGTATTGTGAAGGAAAAAACGAGCTCTGCGTAACACCGTAGCACATTCCTGGATAATTCATTTCAAATGAGCTGGCAACCGAGTTCAACAGACTCATTGTGGAAGGCGATAACGATGGTGTGGAACTCATGTTTGTATTACGGGGAAAATGTATTACGAACTAAACTTGTTACATGTTGTTACTAATAACAATCACGCGGACCTGTCTATTATAGGAGCGAACTGAACTGAACTTCAAATAATTATCGATCGTGGGCTTAATTGCTTTCGAATTAATGTTGGCTGCATTAAAATTGTGGCCGCCCCTATCTGTTCATTAGAACAAAGCTTTATGTTTTGGTTACGCTGGATGAGTTTCGGCGGTCAGCGACCTTCGCGTCGCGGATATGCAGCGGGCGGCTGGTTCGAAACGTCGTAAGCGGCACAGCAGAGCAGGTTTCGAACAAAAAAACGAGAGAACAATAAAATCTGTCACTTAACGCGGAGTTATGTTCTGTAAAATGTAATCCCAAGTCGTATGGAACGGCATGGAACGGTGTAAAACGAGACTGCTTAGAAATGGCGGGCGCGTGTCTTGGCGGTCAGCGGTGCCACCTTCGTTCCTTGCGAGCGCTCTTGTGAGACAGCCGAGGGCGCAGAGCGTCTCGTCCCCTAATTGGCGGCACGTGCGCGTTTTTTGCAAGGGTCTCGAATGCGCTTTATCCTTGCTGGTATAAGGTCGCGTGCGCTCAACGACTGGAAAGTTTGACGACCGATTCCCGAAGCCATAAGCTTCGTTGCTATGAGTGTTTGTATTTCACTGCGTCAAGCTACCCAATAATAAGTTATTCAAACTGCTTAAGAGCGTAATCTCAGTAGCAAAAAATACCCAATTCAGAACTCGTTTCTATTGTGATAGTAAATACTAGGATTTATACTGTAAAGTGTACGTATATTTAACGAGCATGTTGCAGACCTCGGAGAGAGGTTAAGCCAGTTCATCCGACGCTCACCGTCTCCAGTCACGACCGCGATGACTCACTCGGTGATATCATGACGTGACAGCAACACCGGACCGCTGCCCATAGCTGGGGGCGCGACTGATTAACATTTGCGGGAATTGTATCTCAGAATTCACTGTGAATTATACTCAAGCTTTACGCAAGATGTCGTAAAGCAAACAATAAACGGTAATAATGCTCCGATTTATACTATTCACAAAATAATGAAACTATCATATCGATTGCTAGTTCACAGCAAGGATTCGTTAGGAAATAATCATTCAGTGTTGCTCGCCATTTAAGCTATTTATTGGGCAACCGTTTAGAGCTCGCACTAGGCACATTTTGAATGAATGCAAGTATTACAGATGAAGGCAAGCGGAGCGTGTCACAACACACGGGCGTCGTATCGGCGGATAAGTGCGCGGTTACGCAAATCCGCAGATATGTCGGCGCAGCGCGGGCGCGCCGCTTGCACAAGGTTTCGCAGACCTTTGTTTTACGCAACTCGATCGATTTAATAGCTAGTCGTGCGTTTTCTCAGCTGTGGACCCAACAGCTAAATCCACTAGCATTGAGAAATTGTTGTATTAAGCGACAGGAAGCTTGTCAAAATAGGAGCACCATTCGGTGAGTCAATGGCCACCGGAACTCCGATCTTCCGAGCTAACAATGAACCTGTTGTCCGCAGATGTCAAGCTGCACGTAAACATTACTTTGGATTCAACTGACAATCCGATTTTCTTTTGTATGGACGGCGACGATGTCCGGTAATTCGTTTCCCAGAATAACAATGTTGTAGAAATATTATTCGTAAGAGAGCAATGCACTAGCATCCACGTCCGGTAGCAACGTCCGGTGTTTTCGTACCACCAAAAAAGGTGCGAACATGCTTTATTTATAGTTGTGACGAATACCTAGTGCGCTCTCGACCGTTGTACGTATTTACGTATCGGTGAAGATGCGTAGGCATCCCTGAACACGTTAATGTTACAAGGAGAACTATAATGACCAGTGTAATGTAACATAACTGAAAAGCGAATTATTGTTTTTAAACGAGTCCAGTTGTTCCGCACGAGCGAGGAGGCGGCCGCGGCGCCGCGTCGGCATCGGCAGCGCGACATTGGCACAGTTGCCGCGACCTCAGCAGCCGCGCGAGTGCGAGGTCGCAAACAAACGCCCCAAAACGAGCAGCATAGCTAGCGGAATTCCGGCACGCCTGAATCATGCCGTATATTCTGATACGATGCGCAATCACACTCAGTCGCGGAGCGGTGCCGCGTGCCAAACTAAACTGCGCAGCTCCCGCTTCTAGGTGGACGGGTAGTCGAGGGTCCATTATGCAACGCCAACGATGACTCTCACGGTTCACCGAAGTTATACAACTGTCGAAACTGAGACGTACGGGTGGATTACCGAGCGCCCGATATTATGCAAATGCGTCGCTGTAACGTGGCGGGGTCTTGCACCACGAACCTTTGGCAACCGCGTTTCAAAATGTTTTCAAAATAGTCGATGTAGGCGTCGGTACGGCCACCGATCTGCGCCCGATCAGCGAATACCTCGAGCGGTTAGGGGCGATCGCATGCATCTCACCGAAATTACTCCAGGTAGGAGCGATCGCGTGTTAGTGGAATCCGAATTTAAATCGACTCTAAATGAGTCTCTCGCATGGAAGGAAATGTAGTGTCAGCCGGTGGCCGGGCCGGTATGCGACGCGGCGGCGTCTGCCGGGTCTATCGCGGACCAATTTGGCACATCCGCCGCTGAGCGCCAGCGCAGCCGCTGCCATAAATATCCCGTTAGCGCCGCAGACGTGCAAATATACTTTCGCGACTAGACACCGGCCAGTCCGAACGAAATCCACTTCGCCAAAACATTTATCTTCCGGCGCATGCGATACAATTAGATATTTTACTACTCATACTACACATTACCATGACAACGCCATATAGGAGTATCGGGTTGTGTAAATTAACGCCGGCATATCGCAGCAGCTTCATTGTTTGCGGTGCATTCGATCACCCGATCCGGCTTCTGAACACCGTGTTACGCAAAAAACTTGGGTTTTGTTTTGTTACCTGGAACGTTTCGCCGGGTATTATTATTTTGGCGTGGAGTGGGCGGGATGGGGCGAACAATGCGCCGAGGACAATTTTATACCTGAGATTGTTTACAAAGGCTTCGTGCTATCTACGGAGAGCACAAAGCGGGCTCCATTCTGTCTGGTGCGTTATGAGATTTATGTAATTTTCTGTGCTGTAAAATCCTGCCAAATTAAAATTAAAGCGTGAACGATTACAATGGACTTTCGTCGCGTGAATATAGTTCCGCGTGGTATTTCCTGTGAGTGGACAATTCCAAAAGCATTTAACTTTAAGCAGTTTACGACAAACATCCGGCTTTCCGTTTTTTTCGCAGAGCGAGTCCGATAAATTGCCAGTGATTTGACGCAAATAAACCGTTTAGGAAGTGGGCCCTAGATATCGGTTTTTCAATGCTCGCAGGCGTCTGATCTGTGTGACCGAGGAGAATGCTACCTGCGTTATCTGGTCCCAACGACCTCTATTTCCTTCCCCAAGGCCTATATCCGGACATACTTCTTAAAATCACTTCAAAAAAACGCTACTAATTATTTTAATGCGATTTAATATGCATGAAAATGTACACCACTTCGTTTATAAATATGAAAGTAATAAAGCACGGTGATTGTTCTAAAAATTCACATTTCATTAAATGCACGAACGGAAATTTAACCTAGATTGCTGGGTTAATCGCAATTTTTTATTAAGTTCACTACTAAGATATAAAAGGTTCTTGTTCCACGATAGGACAAAGTTAAATCTATTCCGATGTAAATTTCATATTGAAATATTCAGATAAACAAAGCACTGCAATCTGCATTATTTTTTGCCGTAATTATCATATCAAACGATCTTACGATGAGCCTGGAGTGCCGTGGCTTGATAAAGAAAAATAATTTGTTTTAGTCTCAAAGGACGGGAAAAACTACGGTCGAGTGTTAAGGAAATCCACTTCAAAGCGGCAAAGAGAGCGCGGAATCAATATTAATGCTCTTGTTTACCTTTGAGACGGGACGGACGGAGCGCGGGATATCGCAGCATGGCGTCCCACCGGATGACTCGAATTTATAATAAGGGGGTTGCTTTATATCAAAGACGTGAGAACCGAGGACTAGGGGTGGGCACTTGCTCGTGTTGCACCTTCCACGATCAGACTTGCGACCATTCTCACGATTGCGAAGAACAGCTGGAGAAAATACTTGACCGCTTCGGCATGTGGTGTGCATAATCATTAGAATTTATTAGGGTTAAACGAGGTCAGCTGCCGCGATATATGTAAATTTTGATTGACCATACGGAAGATCAAATGTCTCGACGAATGCTCTCTGGGAAAGTTGAATGGTCGCCTATCAGCGAGGCATAGATTTTGGGGTCAAACGACGGTCCTTACATCTGGCTACCTGATCTACAGATGAAGGTCCGTCCGTTAAATATGAAACAAAAAGTAACATTTCCGCTTTTCGAGTGACATGTGATAAAACTGGAAACATCTGCAATATCCTGTTTAATTAAATTAATGGCTACTATCATTCAAACTTTGTGGCTACCATTTGTTATTTTTTATCGGACTCACTTTTTACAACAGAATAGAAATTTAGTTCAAACAATTGCTTAAAAAATGTTATCTGTCGTCGCTATTAAGTTTGTTATTACTAAGCTTTAGACTTACTGTGTAATAACCAAACGTAAACATTCCTGCTTTGAGGTAGAAGTTGGAAAAGGTTTCTCAAGTCGAGGTGCTCGCGTCTGTGGCAGCTCTGATATTACGTAAAGGGTAGGGCAAAAGTTTTTACATTTGAGGCCCGCTCGCGGTGCTTCCGTGCCGCAACGCGAAACGACGCTTTTGACAACGTTCGCTTTGATGATGCTTCGCTGAAGAGTATTAAATTTTACCTTTTTCCACCGTCTGTCCACTAAAACGGGCTCAGTTAATACTGTTGTGTAAATAGAGATGCGCTTTCGTTTACTGACTGAGGTGCTCGTATATCCATTTATTCGGTGGTGCATGCACTCGATATCGGGTTAGCGGTCGCTTTGACGCGACATTTTCGAACTCGTCTGACTAATGTCACCAGGGACATCGCCGTCAGGTCAAAGAAACCATTCGGTCACTTTCTGTGGGTTGTGGAGGCGTAATGAACATTGTCTCAGCGGGGACGTCAAGGAGAACTCTCGAGATAGGTTGTTGCCCCGATCTTGGGAGGGCTGCCGAATTTGAATTTAACTAATTTAATCAGATCTTAGACTTATCGAATAAAGATTCATTGTGTTCTACAAATTGTTCGATTAACACTATTATATTATTCAAATAAAGGAATCTTATTAAATCAACAATGATGGGGGTCGCAGCACAGGGCAGATGAGCGTTGGAATTTTATTGAGCCCTTTGGAATGCGGTCTATAAAGGGTGCATAAAATATTCCCTTTGTGTAGTAGCCAGAAGCACCTGATCGGTAAGGACAGGTTCCTTGGTGCATGGGGGTAGGTAGTGTATTGCGTGTCGGTGCGGCCGCGGTCCCTTGACCCGATTGCGGAGTATTGTATCTGAGTGTACGCAGCAATGACACCGTTCGCCTTGAGCCGCTAGCATTGCCGGAGATATTCGCAACAATGGAGGCCAGATAACGTTTCAAAAGTTCGAAAATCCGCCGGTTCCTACCGGCTGGTGGTCATAATTAATAAAGACGTTGGGTAACGCTTCGTGGCATTCGTGCATACAATTGTCCTATTGTAGTTCGGGTTTTACTTACTATTTATGTTCGACTGTTATTTAACTTAGCTTTAACGTGTAAAGATTGTTGAGTAAGTAAGTGCACGTAAATGGGTAATTTTTGTGTAATCAGCTTCAAACGTTAAGCAAGCAACCGACACCGGAAAACAATGTCTCTAATGGGCATTTTATCTTCTTGTCGCGTAAATGGTAATAATGAATTACTCGATAACTGTTTATCGTCATACATGGCGCTATCGTACTACAGAGGAAATGACGCACTACTTAAAATACAGACAGTGTTTCCGCTTCCTTTCTGATATTTTGTGTCTTCAAACTTTCTTTTCTCACGACGATCGATCTTCTTGTCCTTATCATAAAAAGTTGAAGGAAGTCGTCGATTAGATTGATCGGAGTACCCGAAAGTATTTTTTTCATGTCGTTGTTTGACAATTTTATTATAATTTAATTTTAATTTATATTTATTTCTTTATTGGTAATTTAAGAAATATCGTTAGCTATTTTCGTCGCCTGCCTGTTGCAAATTGCACAAGTAATTTCGATTTCCGAGGCGTTTCGGTTGCTAACGCCGGGAGATATCGTCTCTACGGGATCGTTGCGTCAGCTGTTTCATTGGTAAAATTTAGCACACGCCGATCGGAACCGCGGCCGACTGGCTGGCTGCACTCACAGGAGATAATGTCGTATTTCTAACGATTGCAACTTATACAGCCGAGGTTTCTCTATATTAAATCAACTTGCGAAAACACAGCACATAAAGTTAAGAAACCATCTACAACTGTCGACGCAATCGATTCAATGACATTATGGATGCGAGTAAGAGTTAACCTGTACTTATTTACATTTACCAGTAATCATCGCGTTTAGTTAGCTGCTAACATTTCAAAACATAAGACGATTTAATCTGAATTTTATGGGGACTCACCTTTGTGGATCGGCGAAGACGAACTTTCTTAGCTTGAGGTCCCTTAATACGATGCCCTGTTCGTGACACGCTGCCACCGTTTCCGCCATTTGCCTGAACAGCCTTCGAGCTTCGTGTTCTCTGAGCCGTTTTCTCGCCCGCACGTACGAGTGGAGATCAGAGTGTGATCGAGGGAAGATTAGGTACACCCTCTTCTCACCGACTAGCACTTCGTGGATGGGATTGACGTGCGGGTGACCGTCGAGACGGTAGTGCGCTTGTAATAAACTGCTGCAGTCTCTTGATACTACCTACAGACAAACAAATAAATAAGTCAGAGAGGCAAACCCAACATGAAAGGTAACTAATAAATTAAATTGCACTTTTAAAAGTGCTTTCCTAACATGGAGCCAACTTTGAACAGTCAACAAGATGTTTTCTGTAAACATCTTCTAAGCGCTTTATGAATGCTCGAGCTCTCGTACACAGCATAAAAGATGAATGCAGCAAGATACGGCAAGAGCAATTTTCTTTATACCTGCGCCTCGTTAGATTGCGCTAACCTGTGTTTTATTATTACAAAATCCAGTTTAGTCCTTATCTTAAAAATACTGGTTTGCATAGCGAATCAAATTTAATAGTATATCGTCGTTTGTATCTACAACTAGTCTAAACCGAATCAAAGGGACAGTCGATACGAGTTTTAGTCTACGCTAAATAGATTCAAAGGGGTTCTGTTTCAAAGCGAGCCATGATTCAAAAGGGCTAAGTCTAATGTGAATAATGAGGCTGAAACATTTACTGAATAGGGTTGCGCTGACCCCTCGCAAATAAGCATCGGGCCCAGTTGGCATCAAACGGAATTCCTGGGTGACGACAGCGGGTTTAGTAATCAAACGAATGCCTACACGTGTCGTAAGACGTAACTTTTGCAACAAAACTAATAAACGAATTTAAATTTCGAGCCGGCGACGGCTTTCGATCGTGCACCGCGATTATGTTTTATAAAGAGAAGCACTAGAAACGAACGGTTATTTTGGACTAACGACTACAGTCACCATTTATTTCCGAACTCGCACGAAATGTCAACGACATTGTGAACGCAAATTCCAAATCCGATTTCCCGACTGGGGATGACGAATCGCGTCGTGTGCGTCGGATTGACTGTACATTTCTTTTTGAATCATATCGTATTTATAAAAAGTCCGCTAGTTATTTTAGCGTAGGCACCGTAGACATATCGACGCGCAGTTTAACATACAAATTTACGTTGGGCGCCACGCAAAAAATAAACGTGACCCATTTGTAGAAGTGTTTGCGAAAAAGGCCCGATAAGAATTAGCAATGCTCGTAGCGCATGATAATATTCGGATTCAAAAGTGGTTTACGGCAGCTAACCTACTTATCCTTATCAATATTTATTTCATCGCGAAGTATTGCAAAATTGTTGCTACTTTTGTACTTGGGCGGCACCATGTGACAACCAAATTAAACAACCAATCCTGGTTGACGTGACTGTATCATTAACCAAACATTTTTTACAGATAATATTTAGGTATAGCTGTAACACCTGATACCACACCAAAATTTATTTGTGAGAAACAACCAAAGAGCTTTAAATTAGACTGGTCATGTTGATTCCTTACTTGGATTAGCTAACTTACTTAGTATGCCGAAGGATCAAGAATTCATTAAAAGATTCCAAAGACAAAGTTTACATAAGACGTGGGGTTACAAATAAGAACATTTCTAATTAAATGTACAATTTAAGTTGCCGCTCACGGTTAGCTATTCCACAATCTCGTTTACGGAGCAACGGTAGATTGTCCGTGGATTAATCAAACTATTGTTACAAGATACGTCGCTATCGAGACTTGTAATCTTTGTAACACATCTCGCTTTATGTTGCGCGCCCGCGCATAAACAGTCTTGTTCGAGTAGCAATGAACATGCAGCATTTGCTACATTACGCGTTGTTTAAGTTGACTAGTGGGGGGAATAGGAGGGGGCCCGCTAGCCTCGATGTGACATTCGACGATCGGAGCGTTATCAACTCGTCTATTTCACAATGTCAATGAGAAGGTCACGCCTATTTTCGGTGCGGCGGCATCACGGCAACAACGTGTGACGTTTACGATTTTTAATTTACTTAGCACGCGGTCGATTCCGGTCGAATAATTTAAGGTCCAAATTTAAAATGAATAAAGATATACGAATGGGTTACGAATAAATTGGCCAGTATCACAGACGTATATAAGGTAGGTAATACAAATGTGGCAGTCGTGTCGGCAAGAGGCGGTGTTGTAAATACACTCTGCGTTTAGCAACGATAACGTTGCCACATTTAACCTTGCCAAGTTCTCACGAGGGAAGTGCCTATTCTGTGCCTTGACAATACTTGTATGGGCCTTTGTTAGCACTGGAACTATGTATCCTGTGTTACCTAAAATTAGTGCCTGTGTACCACATAGAAAAGGATGTTTGAAATAACGAGTTTCCTAACTGGTTTCTGGCTGCGCAGCCGCACGGGGCTACATAAACTACGTCTACATATATAAACAAGCGAATTAGGTACGTTTACACGAAATGTGAGTAATTTTTAATGCGCCACATTTTATGATCGCATGACGCAACTCTCGGAACTTTAGTTTTCCGTCGTGTTTTGTTGAAATGAGGTAATATACCTTAAAGAATAATCATTATTTACCTTTCGGTTGCGAAAGTAGATACATGACATTGTAAAAACGGCGATGGCTCGTTGGCCTACAAGTGCGATCGAGCAGCGCGGGGCCATGACATATAAAGTTTGACATCGACGTTGAACAGAGACGCTGTGAGCATTGCACGCGAGTTAGTGAAAAAATTGCGAGAATATTAATAAGCATTTAATTTTAGGTTACATTATTAACTAATTTTAAATTTAGAATTGTCTAGATTAAGAGTTATCGATGCAACTTTTAAAAGGCAAAGATAACTCAGTACACGCAGCCAAAACTCTTTGAAGTTTCAAACGCTTAATTGCAAGAAGGGACACAACATGTGGGCATATTATGGAGTACTGTTTATCACTATGGGGTCCGATCCCGTGGGATTCAGCTACCCTTTCAGATTTGCCAGATATTGCGTCTGTTTAAATTATCCTTAATTAAATACGGAGGGCAACAGTGGGAACTTACAAATAGTAGGAAAACACATTTTGTGGGAAATACGACTACTGTTCAAATGAGTATAATACACGTGGATACGATAATGAAACAACAAAGGGAATTACCTGCCTCCATGATATTTCTTACTTACATTACATTTTATCTTTACGATTGACATTTATACTATTTATAGCTCGATATCTGTTTAAAAGCTTATACATACAAATACAATATATGTAGTTACCTATAGATATATCTCGCTTTTAAGTAAGTATATTACGTCTTTAAAGTACATCTATAACAGAATGAATAGATACGTATGAAATATGACTATCGAAGATATTTTACTCATATTAGATAGCATGAATAAATAGCTCAATTTTTTTAAATGTGTCTGGTGTCTTACGCTCTAGTTAATGTCTTTGCATAAAATGTCGCTTATACTTTTTCAAGTTTATCACCTGTAAGTTTTCTAACTAGGTCAAGGAAAACAGTATTTCATTTTCAGAAAACCGTTTTACTATCTAGAGCAGAGGTCGGAAACAAGAGATTACACAGAGTATCAATCAAACAATACGCAACTTGGCTTTTGAAACCCGGCACAATTTCGACACGCACGACGAGCGTTACGTTTGTATCCCAGTGTGATCCACACTCTTGATATTTGTTTAAAAAAAACTTTAATTCTAGTTGAAGCTCAAGGACAACCTTCATAATATATTTATAACGCATGGTTTGTAAATGGCTCACAAATTCGCACAGATAATAATTAATTAAACAGTTTTTCCTGTTAACAAAACAATTTTTTATCTTCCTCAAGCAACGCAGGCATAGACTTTTTCCTATTTTTTAAGGTCAACATATAGAAGAGGCAGTGTTGTTATGACTTAAGGTTGACATTTGAGATAAATGTTTATCTGAGGTTGAGATGAATAAAATTGATTTCGCGGTACCTATACGAGTGTGTCAGAAGTTAGGTTAGAACAGAAAACCCACGGTCTTTTCATTCTATGTAGAAGGTATTTCAATATTGATGAGGTTACCAAACATAAGTTAAAAAGTGTACGACAGCCTATTAGTACCTACTAGCGTTAAGTCGGGCATAAGTAAACGAATGTTGATGCTGTTTGAACTATGAATTAGGGTATTTCCTGCTGAGGGCGTGATTCACCTACTCCGAAAAGGAGCAAGGAGAACTAGTTTTTTAACTAATTCCTTTCAGAATTTTAAGTTTCTACTGCGTTTAACAACGAAAGTTTTAACTTTTGCATTGCTGTTTTCACTGGCAGCTGATGAAATATAAACAGTATTGGCAGCCAGAAGTATCGGGTAAAAATAACATTATTACATTCCAAATTTGAATTGTAAAATTTCTGATGAAATAAGGTTTTAGTATATTGTAATGATTATAACTTGATAGATTGGTTGGTATACGTAAATACTAAGTGGCATTTGAAGATAACAAGTGAGACAGTCGAGAAATTGTTGGAATATTTTATTAGTAGATACAGTAAACTTTGGACGAGTGCAAAATAAACAATGTCGTATCCAACACGTAGGTAGACGCCGAGTGCACGGCCAGATACAGTTTATGCTACCAATTTCGTACTGTGTGGGCCTAACGCGGTTCCAACTGGTTTTGTTTTATAACTTTACAAGTACAGAGTAAGTATAGATAGAGCATGGTACTCACTTTGCAGACATACTCCTCTTGCGTGCGCACATCCACACACCGGCAGAGTGACGAGCCCTCCACCTGCTCCAGCAGGAGGTACTTCTCCGCCACTAACGCAGCTTGAAACTGGTGTTGTGGTGGAGCAGGGCTGCTGGGAGCGGGACTCGAGGGTGACGGCGCCGCGGACAGGCGTTCCGCGAGCGCCGGCGACTGGGCTCTCTCCTCCGCTTTGCTGTTCTCTCCACTCGACGGCACGGCCATCGGCTTGCTCAGGCGCAGCGGCCACAACAACGAGGGTGATCCGGGATCCATCACTACACACGCACTGTCACTGTCACTATTTCACTAACGTTCACTTAACACAAACACTTAAAACGACGAGGAACTATGATGAGATGAACATGATCTGCAAAGAAGAAAATGCAATCCGATTAGAAACTCGAACACACCGGCGCTTGCGAATTTATTGCATACGACGACGAGTCTTACAAAATTCGAAACGAAACTATGAGACAATCGACGATTTAGTAACGCGGTTGTTTAGTAAGGGGAAATTATAAAGTACCTACGAATATGGTACGAACCTTGAAATGATTCGCCCTCAGTGGATATCGTACCAAAATTTGACTGTCCGTGGTAGCGAATCTCGCTTTATTTGTACGGAATTACAGGAAGAGGTTCCGAGTAATTCGAGCACGTATAGACAGGCCAATATTTTGGGCCGGTGTCCGCTCGGGATGTCGTTAAACTAAACGAACACACGACCGTCTCCTACTAACGCCATTGCGAGACTGACTGAG
>DWPU01000002.1:0-18332 GCA_018251975.1 Urbanus esmeraldus
ATCTGGGGTCGATTAAAGGTGTCCATGGGCGGCAGTGGCCACTTACCATCAGATGGACTGCATGATCGTTTGCTACTTCGAATCTATAAAAAAAAGGACGAAGAGGGCGTTTTTAGCCGTCAAATTGTGAGGTCGTATAATGAAAGATATAGATTAGGATGAAGCGGATCTCTTTTTGTGTATTTCTTAACTGCTTTCTCGCTACTTTTCACGTCGAGAGACAAAAAGCGCTTTATAGATTTCGCACACAGACTCTGCTAGGAGTTAGCGAAACCCTGGATGAACACTTATTTATGTATAGTACAATTTTAGTCACAGGTGTTGTTTTGTATTCAGTTGATCAGTAATCTAACTACCTAAACAGACTCTTCTTACTCTTCTTCTATTTGAGGTTCGTTATATGATATGGAACGTATGTTTACTTCCTACACATACACGTTAGTTTCACATGAATACCTAATTTTTTTTATGACGGTATCGAAACATCCGCAGTGTTAACAGTAAACAGAAATACGTTTGCACACAGACTGTCGCACCCCGAGGCGTCGTTCCCGCTGCTGGAGCCGAGCGCGTACTCGCCGTACCCCCACCCCGGCCTCTATTCCAGTGCTGCTTTGCAGTACAGGTAATGTACAGTTTGCATATTTAATATATTTATATTAGTTACGTTGATTTAATTTTAAAAAAATGTATATTTAAATTTAATAATTTTGGTTTGAGGTACAAGTTGAATTTAGCGCCATTTTAGTCTTGATAAAGCTTGCGCTATTGTAGAGATAAATTATTAAAATATACGATTTCAGCATATATGTAAAGCGTATTTTTTTTTTCAAAATAACTGTATTGTGTTGGATGATTCCCATATTTTTGTGTGAATATGCATTTGCGAAAAAATTGTTCTCATTTTGCTAGAAATACTATCTGAGATAAATTCATACATACATACCTAGAAATGCGAAAAAAAAACTAATTATTATTCTGTTAGAGATAATAGTTTAGTGATACTTACGATCACTTGGCAATAAAGATTTTAGCTTTTAAAAATAGCATGCAAAATGCGAAGTCGACGTTTATTTTTTGTATTTTCCTTAATCCTATATAAATAGCACATTGTTTACACGCAACGTCATCATTACTCTCGATGCAGGCTAGCGGCCGAGGAGCAGATGTACCTGGAGCGGATGTTCCGCAGCGGCGTGGGCGTGGGCGTGGGCTGGCTGCCGCCGTACGCGCTGTACCCGCCGCTGGCGCCGCCGCTGCCGCTGGTGCCGCACGCGCACGCGCACGCGCACGCCGCGCACGCGCACGCCGCGCAGCCGCTGCACGACGACCGCGAGAAGGAGATCGCCATGCAGCGGGAGCGCGAGCGCGAGAGGGAGAGGGAGAGGTGCGTGCATTGGGGTTGTGTGGCGTTATTGATGTTTGTGGAAGTAAATCTGTTTGAAATTACGTCATTTAATTTAGAGGTTATTTTTAACTTTGCTTAATTTGCTTAATATCTCAACATTAAGTAGGTATTGATCAAACTGCATATTTACTTATAAGGCCAAGTTGGCATATTACAAGCTAAGTTTAAAAATAACCAAATACTTAGTATATTTTCTAGGGCAAAAGCTTTTACTTCATAGAACAAAAGTTAAAGGTAATGCAGAATTTAGTTAAGAATAATCTGCTGAGTAGATCGCCATACAATGATATGAACAACCGCAGGTAAAACTAATTTTATTTGGGGTTGATTACACATGTATGCTACTTGCCGTCGTGTAGACCATACTTGCTGCTCCTATATTATTCAAAAAGAAACTCACAAATTCCTAAAATTATTTATATTATACGGATTAAAATTGCGTGACACACAGACTATAACTTTGTAACAAAGCTCTACTCTATTTAATATTTATAATGAAGTCCTTTAATGCTTATTTCCTTAATTAGTCGCTCATGTCAACCCACTCCAGAATCTCGCGTGCTCTTTTAGTTTCTTGCGTGCCGCGTTAATGCGAAGTTCAGAACCTTTGACATCTTTAAAGGGCGGACTTCGCTGTATCGCGTACTGCAGCGATTCTCAAACTTTTTTGGTGGTGGTCCCTTTTGAAAACAAAATTATTTATGACCCCCAAAATTTTTAAGGTGGTAGAACCCTTTGTGGTTTGACTTCGGCGACACCATCGCCAACCTATTTCTCACCCACCTATTTCTCATCTAATAATGAGAAAAAGTACACCTTTCCTTCACTCTTCTATTCACACCTGTACTATTCTAATGGAGCCCCCACAAAGGCCTCGCGGCGCCCCGGGAGTCCGCGGAGCACACTTTGAGTATGGCTGGCGTACTAGATAGGGCAAGCATGAATTAGTATCGTTTTCGGAAACTCGACTCCAATAACTTGTTCTACACGAACATTAATTGACGTAGGCTTAAGTTATTTGCTTGTATACCATTATCTTTATAGGACGATGGCGGTACAATGTAGTTTGTAATTTGAAAGGTTCAGAAATAAATGTTACAACGTAACTGTGCCTCATAATTCTTAACTTCATCATTAAAATATCTCTATTAGAGTTCATGGATTTTAATAAAATTAATATACTATAACAATAATTTCAATCCTTCATTAATTTATGGGCATTACAGACAAGCGGAAATTTCATTTTTATTATATGTACGGACATCGTGATATTTTTATTTTACATCAAGATATCAAGTTGCGACATCATAATTTAAATTTAATTGCCATTAGTTTTAGTAACAGTGTAATCTAATTAACATGTTTAGATAATTTGTAAAATTCGAGGCCAGTTAGAAAAAGTAATTGCATTCTTACAATAGTTGGAAACTATCCTCACAACCAATATTGTGGCAACACTGGCAACATACTGCTTTATTAAAAAAATCCAAGTGAACTCCCCTCTCCTTGCGCGAGCCCCCTAAAGCCGTCGTTAACATTTCCGTTATTAAAAAAGTACGAGACTTTGTCATCAGAGAAGTTAGTTTTTTTTAATTAAAATTATGAAATTGATATTGCCTTTACGGAGCTCGCTTCCCGACTCAACCTTCTGAAAGTTTAAATTAATTTTTGAATTAAGCCTAATGGCAGTGGTAAACGATTTCTAAAGAAAGAGTTTTCTGTTTGAGCAATTAAATTTTCAATTATTTCGCAAGAGAAATCGTTAGTATCTTAATTGGTTTTCATTGCTGATTATAAAGTATGTAATCATATTTTTATGAGTAAATATTGTTCCTTACCAACTGATAAAATATGCTAATCATTATTTTTTTATAAAGCGGCGCAATAAGTGACGGTATTTACTCTAGTTTATTGATCTCAATGTAAACTCTATTTCTTTTTTAAATATTTGTACCTAGATGAAATTTAAAAACTGCGAGATACTATTGAATTTAAAACATCCGCATAATAGTACGCATGATAGTAATTAATACATGAACCACTATTGGCTAATTAAAAGTTAATTAAAAACTATATCCTGTATCTAGGCGATCGAGCTTATCTCGACATCTATAATTGCTTAGATACATGTCCAATAATACTTTACTTAGTATGCAAATTTAATAACATTCTACTCATTGATTTACGAACTACACTACACTGTGACTACACTGGTGGACTCCTTGAGTGGACTAGTTCAACCACGCGGGCAGTATCGTTTGTTGATGACTACTTTAGTTTCCATGAGATGACGTTAGAAAGCGTTATTTTGGAGAAAACCGTTTTTGCAGTAGGCCCAATTACAATACGGTTAGTAAGGTAAAGAGAAGAAAAATACACATTTTTATTTAAGTTGTAGAGGCGATTGTATTTCATGTTTAAATAATAAACTAAAGTGTCTAAGTATTACATACCTAGAAGGACATAAGTTGTGATAGATATTTTAACAGAATTTGACACGCACTACCGTGCTTTTAAATAATGATAATGTCCCACATAGGTAGTAAATATCATTATCTACATACATCAGTTTATGAATACGATGCTATCTCTAAACAACACGTGACATTTAAATATTCGTGCTCACGAGAAGCAATATCTACTCAAATATGCCGGTAGATTTATAAACAAAGTTACCCCTAACATAAATAATTTTGCTAATCCCGCACAAAGTTGTACTTGATTATAGACAGTGTTTCAAAATAATAAGAGCAAGTTAATAGTAGTTTGTTAAACTTAGATGAGAGTTAAAACATAATTAAATTAAAGGGTCAATCAAAGTTTATCTAAGTAGAGACAATCTACGCTATAAATTATTTTCTCAGAGAAAGGCTCCGAGCGAAACTTAAGCCTGACATAAGTGGGCAATAAACTTCAGCCAATTTGGAGATTCGCATCTGGAGGCTCTTATTAAAGCCCGAAAGTTAGTCCTTTTCATCCATCACTCGTAATACGTATGTGAGTTATTGTATGAAAAATTGAAGAATAAATTGAGTCGCTGCAACGGCGGCGAGACATAAATCCCAACTGAGCCCTCAATATTGTTTTAAAGGGGAAGTGGCATAAATTTTATCAGGGCCGCCCAGCCGCGGCTCGCTCCGCTCCGCGGCCGCGCTACATCCCGCTTCCCGTGGGTCATTCCCGGTATACCCATTCCCATCTACACAATATATTTTACAAATTACATACAAATTTCTTATAAGATTTGAGAAGTGTTCACTAACTTCTCAAATCATCTTGCAAAATCATTACTATTACTTAGTAAGAATCGATAAATTATTTTAAACTGGTAAGAAATATCATTATCAAAACAAAGAAATATACGCTTATGAAAATAATTATTAATTAAAAATGATAGAATTCACCGCATGATACAGCTACAATTCAGCTTAATTGAACACGACTTTTCTGTATCAATGCATAAGAGGAGTAGACACATTTTAAACAACTATGAAATGACGATAACGATGCAATAAACAGAAAATTAATGCAAACTAAACAAGAAAACCGCATAAACGTTTCTTACATAATGACAATAAACGCTAAATATAAATGGAACTAATAAAAATATTACAAACTTAAATATATTCGGAAATATAACAAAGAAAAGCATATCCACGAAACCAGTGTCTCCGCAATTTTCCGCTGTTGGTCGTGCATTAGACGCTCATGTGAACTGGTTATGTTATTGCTGGAAAAATTGAAAGCTTCTGGGCATAGCGCGTATCGTAAAACAGAAAATAAATCGAATGGCTTTAATTTATTTATTCGCGCTCTTTTATTTATATGTTCCTAATATTTATATCGGGTATGTGATACTTAAATTGCTACTATAAACATATAGGATGTGTTATTTTCCGGGTATCTCCGTGCACGGCAATCTTGTATAGTAACTTTTAAATAAAATGCTTATTTCTCTCCCTGTTATGTTAATCTTGGCGCGAAAGTCCTATCAAAATTAGCAAGAACGAGATCTAAATGCTAAATGATCACAAACTAACAATACACCTAGTATTTCTCGTTAGCTTAAATTTATTTCAGTATATTACTTTTAAAACATAACAACAGTAATTGTAGTTCAAAATTAAAAATAATGAGAACTAGACTTGAGTCTAGAAATACAACACTGCAAAATAAATCACATAAAAGGATTTTGTAGCGGATTAATTATATTGGAGTTACTATAAAAATGTCTTCCACTACTATAAAGGGTAACTAAAGATGTTTGTTTCGTATGTAAAAGATGTTACGACGACGATAACAATTCGTTCTAATATATGAACACAAACGTCTGCAAAATAAGGGGTCTCTAGATTAAAACTTCAATTAGGAATACAGTAGGGAAACGTGGTTCTTGGGACGGCATTGCGGGCCACAATAAAAAATCGCTTATTTTTATCAATACGATCTGGGTGTCGGACATTTCGCATAAATGTGATATTGCAATATCGTTCGTCCCCTTTTTAATATCGCGACGGAGGACGCTGGGCGGTTTATGGCACAACCCTTCCCGCGTTTTATTCACGACCTGTTTGTCCTAATATTATAAAAAAATTACGTCAGCAAAACGAGAATATTGCTTTATTTTTCTTTATTTGTCGCCAGCGCATTATTATCCCACTGCTGGGCTGTCTCCTCACAGAGTGAGAGGCATTTAGGCCCTAGTACCGCAATGGCTAATTACGAATTAGTAGACTTTACATACTTGAGATTTTGTTTTTAACTTCTGGCAATATGACAGAACTGTAAACAAATTAATTCCAGCAACTCAATTCGCGTTAAAACCTGTAATGTAAGTTTACCTTTAATTTAAGAATTATGCAGTGAACGTAAAAGGTACGTCCGTAATTATGTGCTTTAATCGGAAGAAGTAAATTGCGTGTGGCCGCGGAATGGGAAAATACGTGCGACATAATCAATTAAAGGAAAACGTGATATCACTATAACTCGCTCCTTTTATTTTTTTATTTAACACTAGAATAACGGGCGGCATCATGCGACTCGTGTTGAATTATTCTTACCATACTTCATTTACTCATTAATTGGTATTTATAGTTATTTCAAATCGTGGTTTATTACTTTAACTTAATTTTATTTACTCGTGTATTATACTTGCGATATTATTTTATAACAAAATAGGTTGATTTTAAGTAAAAATATTATCAATGTAAAGTTTGTAAAGTATAATCCCTCGCCATCATATAATTAAGTCGTTATCTTGACTTTTTAGTGTTACTTACTGGTAGTGTTGTCAGGTTTATGCATGGCCGGTGGATCTCGAATCATGATGAAGCTGTCACTCGGTCATCACACTTTAGGATTTTCTTCTGAAACAAAAATAAATCTATATAAACACGACGCATAAATCTTTTAAAGCATAGTACACATGTAGGTTTTATGGAATAATCACATTTTTAAACGATGGAAGTAGCAAACCAGTCGATTTGATGGTAAGTGGTCACTGATGCCCATGGACATCTCTTTATTGAACAGGGATGTTTCCTGAAGCCGATTATAGATGCGTTGCCACTCTTGAGGGCTAATAAGACGGTTGCCACATAAGAAATAATTGTAAAAAAAGAGTAACCAATTTAAACCATTCGGTAGAGACGTGGACATTCTACATCAATTCTATTACAACCATTTTACTTTATAGTTTCAAGCGGGCAAATTTTATTTCAAGGCATCCGTCTTAAAAGGCAATACGAGTCCTATATATCGCCGAGAGCGGACACGAGCACGCGTCTCAGTGAAACCTCATTAGAATAAACGATATCCTCTCCTTACGTCCACTCTGTGCGAGACCTTATTACTCCGACAAAATGCCGTCAAACGGCAACTACGATGATTCACGTTACTTCTAAAACGAGCCCTCTATTCCATACATAAAGCGTACTTTCCAAAACTACGCGCCGTATGAACGAGTTTGAAGCAATTCCAGTCCGTATTAACAGAACATAGAGTGTAGTATGAAATGTAAAGGAAATAACAAACAAGCTATTAGATGTTACTCCTTAAAGGTTGAGATGTCCATGCAAGCTGTAAATTGAAACCCGAAGGAGGCACTAATAACTCTTGCGGATCTGTACCCTTTACTAGAAACGTAATACCGGTTGGGTTATTAGTTATTTCTGTTGTGTCTAACGCTATCAATTATGGACGTTACGTAGCTGAACAAGTATTTTTGCTTGCGACAAAACACATAAAATGAAGAAGCAAGTGTTTCTATTTACAATTATGATGATTGGTTACTGAGACGAAATTAATTATGAACGCTGAGTTTAATAAACTATAAAAAAAAAATTGTCAATAAAATCAAAAATAAATCAAAAACAATCAAAAATATTTTATTCAAAGTAGATTTTTACAAGAATTCTTTTTGAACGTCAATAATATTATTTTCTTCTCTGCCACTACCACTTCTCTACCACTTCGAGAGGTGTTTAGTTATGGATAGTTTAGTTATATCCATTATGGAAAAGAAGCGGCAGAAGTCGTTAAATTTTGCAAAATATATAAATTAGTTGTTAGTAAAAAACACGTAAGTAATCCTTATTAAATAACGCAAAGCATCGTGTGTACTTGATTGTCGTCATTACAATTTTTTCATAGCATTTATTGGCATTAAATCCTGGTGTACCTGTGTATTAATAATAGACTCTATAAAAGTAACGTAGAAATAGTACGAATAAGAGCTGTGGATGTGCAGTGTTAATCCTTATTTATTATTTACCATTATCCATGTCTATAGGTAATGAAAAATTGGTAAACTGATTTAATATTTACCTACTACGATAACTTTCATATTTTACAGAAATCATGTAAATAATGCTAAATTAGTTATTTCTCGCAATTTTAAGTGTCCGAATGCTCTTTTTAGCTACCTAAGATTGTACCTAAGAGAAAGAGAAATACGTCTGAGACATACTAGGTACATACTATCATACAAACCTATAACAGAAAACATATAAATAACGCATAATTATAAATTTTTCGCCGTTTAAGTGTCTGAATGCTTTAGCTACCCAAAACGTCGAAAACGTTCTCTAAATAACCGTGGAAATAAATGGCATCGGATAACATCCATGTTGTGCTATAAATAGCGCTATAAAGTCCAAGCTGAATCAAAAACTTTTATAACCGCATCGAAATTCCCATCAGCACCTGTTACAAAGGCGGCTATCAAATTACTCGCGACATATCCGCGAGCGCCTCCGTCCATAAATACGGTATTCGTTATGCATTTCTCATATTCATGAATCCGTTTTATTGGCCCCAATAAAATATGAACATCTCAGAATGGATATGAGCGAGCAAATCTAATATAGATTGCTTGCGCTCGAATCGGTCCGATTGGCAGGATGAGCCAGGCAGCTGAGACGCGTTTTTGGCAAAATGTACAAAATTGCGTCTATGTTTCACTGCTTAATACTACAAAATTCAATTTAAGTGTGCAATCTTTTATCTCAAAAGACAGCTCAGCTTGATATAGATGGAATCCGGCCTGCATATGACAGACTGCCCATATGAATCCTTGCATATTACATTGTTGTAAATAAGATATCGATAACAAGGCACATAGAATGGTACGTTTCTAATCCTTACTGAATAAACATTACGATAGATTAGAATATTTTTTACTGAAAATACACTATTATTCTAAAGCACAATGTATTACTTAACTTACTTTCAGTGTGATGTAGACGCACTTAGAGAAAAAAATCACTTAGCTCTCACACAATCTGTCTACGCGAGTGAATACATACAAAGGAGTAATTGTCTTGCGTTACTCCCCACGTATAATGCGAATTTAAAGGGCACTGTCACACTAAACCAGACACAAAAAAGGCCAGTCCTTCGTCAAGGTGTCAAAAATTCAACAGAGCGCCCGGATAAGTGGAATGGATGGCGGGCGTCCCGAATAAAATATTCTATGTCAAATCGTACGTCACGGCTCTCAACTTGTTCTCACTGAGAGTGCTTCGCGGAAGTCTCTTATTTATTCGCTTTTACGTCAGCTGCAGTACAGCTCTTTTGTGCTATAGCCGATTTACAAGCGTCCATTAGGGAGTTTTATAAGCCGGAGTGCGTGATATGGCCGCTAATTATTTTCTTATACCCTATTTTACCGTATACCGTGATTCGTTGTAAAGGATGGTATTACTCGTAAAACGTGGATCTTTAGTATACGTATAGCTACTGTTAGGTTTTATTTTATGTTATTGTGGTGTAGTGTGAATAAAGGACCGTTATTCCCATTATCGGTACTTACATCACATTATCAACACCATCAATTAAGCTGATTTTATTTTAAAAGTCACCCTGATGGACGCCGGCATTGGGGTGACTGCGTGGAAAACTATGGACATTACCTTTCACACGAAACGTTTGTACAGTAATTTAATTCTCCGTAAAAACCGTGTAACATAATGCGTAATAATAAATACTGCTACTACATTACTAATAATTCATTAAAATTAATTAAGCTTAACACAAACAATTTGATCCATTTAACGCAGAACTAATCTATTAGACAGTCCCTTCTGACTCCACACTGATCGAATTCATTATTCACCGGCAGAGAGCAATTAAAGCTCCACTAATCAATCTCAAACTTCAGCTGGGCTGAACTCTAATCAAGAAAACTCCTATTCCGTGAAAGCTTTCCGAACAAAATTTAACTTAATTAAAAATGTAAATTAAATTCCTAGGCGCTTCCACAAGCATCACATCGGGCCGCACCGCTCCGGGCTTTTGATTGCAGCTAAAAGGTTTGGGATTAGTGCGCGAAAGAGCTTTCAGTGCATTTGTAGAGCTTTTAAGTGGGAAGCTTTCGCTTAAGACACTTACATACAATGTAAATTTTATGTACCTCCTTGGTAACCGAATGAATTCTGTCGTTAAGCTGTTTTACTGTGTAATGTAAAACATTTTAATGTGTCATATTGTATTAATAAATGGCTCTAATGGAGCCATTATTGTATTAGGCTTTAGTACAGTACTCTAACACTTGGTAAGTATAAAAATAAAAATCAGAAATACTGACAGAGTTTTTGTCTTTTTTGTTTGTATTCTTATAAATTCTTTCTTTATTTGTATTTAAGTAAAAAATCGAATAAGGAATGTTATCAAAGAATTGCATTGCTCTTACAAACCGGTTAGAAACTTCTGTAGTCGGAAATAAACCGCCCGTAAAATTGACAATTCTACGCGAGTTTCACTGCTTGGACCCGACAATTTTGACTAGTCTTGATTTGACTAGTATATGTACGTGATTTCAATGAAATTAGTATTAAAGTCATCTTAATTTTATGAACATATTATAAAAATATCTATTCTTTTACTAATTTTCTAATTTCCTAATAATACAAATGAAAATACATTAAAGTAAAGGGAAAATCAGAGAATCTATGGTACGTTTTTTCAGCAACATTTTTGTTTATTTACGAGTAGGAAATAGCAGTCCTACTATTATTTAATTAAATATGTATAAAAAATTAAAACATGATCAGGAACTGAGACAAGTCGAGGAAAACAGTTTATATAATTATGAATATGGAGTTTCTTATGCTATAAGTAAGTACTATTTTCATTGAGGTTCTTTGGGTATAAAAAGAAAACAATGATTACCAAAAACCCTCAATGCTTAAAAGTGTATTATTAATGGCTTAGGGTGTGTGGGTGTTATAAAAGGGGTAGCACAAGCCGGTCCAAGGAAGTTCGGTGCTCGGAAATAAACCGCCCGTAAAATTGTCAATTTCGAGGGAATTTCACCGCTTGGACCCGACAATTTTGAACCGTCCGGTTGGCGGACCGCGATCTGTTCTGACTTGGTGTTTAAGAGTCATTTTGTGTCAGCACTTCTTTTTGATTTTAAACAGTCTTGCTGGCCATTATTTACTCCCTGCTTTGTTTCTTTTTTTCTTTTTTTTATATAGAATCCGATGATAAGTATACTGCTGCTAATTACATCAATAATTAACCTCAAATAAATTAGAATCTTACCTTAAGTCAGTCACTCGTTGTGTGTTTAGCCTCCTGACGACTGAGTTAAAATGCCTCACATAAACATCACTACTGACCTATCTATCGTAATAAACCAGAACATAATAGCTCTTAACACTGCTTACATTGCTTTCAAAAATCACTAAACATATACCTACCAAAAAAGTATTAAAGTTAAGTAATGCTCTGAATAATCCCACGACTTCATTTTCGGTAATGTAGTATCAGAGTGGAAAAGCTCATATTTGTAACGTACATATACCTACCACACAAAGAAAATAAGCATTTCAATCTGGGTGCGCGCCAAAACAATCACTATTATTCACTGATTGCTACTACAAACAGTCAAGATAGTATATTTTTATCAGATCCTTAGCATTGAGTGAAAAAATGACCATTAATATAGATTGTAAGCTTAGCTTCGGAGTTTTAGCAAAAGTGTTGAATTTATTGCTCTAAATTGAGTTTATGTTTAGGTTTTTGATAAAATCCTTATAATGCTCAAAAATAAATTGGCTTCGATGTACCAGGGTCGCATACGCAGATAACACACGCATGGCCCATCCAATCACAGGGAGCAACGAGCAGAAAGCTTATTATCACGGCGCCTTCTTCCATCGCGTTGTAATGAGAACGGCGGACATTGTCCCTACTGCACGTGCACTCCACTCAAACCCTCCCGCTTTTTGAACTGAGATCATCGCAACACTCATCCGTGAAATTGATTCTCAAGAAAGAAAAGACGAAAAGATAAATAAAAAGGAAATAGGAAAACACAAGCTAAGATTTGGCGTGAAATTGTTTTTCAGCGCCCGCCCACCGCCGCGTCTAGCGGCATCTCGGCTCGGGAATTTCCCAATTACTGAGTGTGAATGTATACTTGATGATTGTAACCTTCGTACCAATTTGTCCACGTACCTAGTTTAGTGGAAACTTTCTGAATATAGTGAATACAGTAAAATTTACATTCAAATGCTATTGTTAGCAGACTACATCAACAAGAGCGCTTGAGACTAGTTGCATTCGTTCAATTAATCTAACAAATTGAATCTACTCCTGAAATATTCGGAAAGTATACGTATTGTTATACATTTGTCTATTGTATTGTATAACAATAAGTTGAAACGTGTGTCAGCGCTCATATTGGTCGAATTGGTATCTTAAAACACTGTGACATCTCATCCACTACGTGATCCATTTGCCGAAGTAAGAAGCAATCTCATTCAATACCCGCCTCTCCCCACATCCGAAGTCCCCCACTGTCCCCCCGCTAGGGCTGTTAACAATGCGATACTTTGTGCGCGCCGTATCACGAAACGCAATAAAACTTTACATTTCTCTTTAACTACTTTCCTACAGTAATCGGTATGTGATAGGAATGGGGCATAAATAGAGGATTTACAATAACGGCACCGGATAAATTTTCATACAAACAAGTCGTAAATAAATTAACAAATAGTCATCATACTGTTTGATTATTTTATTGATGAAAGATGGAATAAAAATAATCACGTTCAATGAACATCTGTTATAAATTTAATTAAAAATATTTTTACCGCCAGCCCTGTGGGTATCTAGTATCGCTTTTTCCGATTGTATTAGATTCAGCTGCCCTTTTCATCTACATGTCGTTCTCTCCTTGCCTCTCAAGAGGGTACCGAGTTGTGGATACGTCTTAAACGCTATTTGCTTCAGTGTTTTATGTCAGCACTTTAGCAACAAGAAAAAATTAAGCCATTTTGCGAAATTCAGCTTTCATAATAGATCATGACAAATACCACCACAGAACTCAAAACATATAAAATATATTACTTACATAGTTTAAGGTATAAATAACTATTAACTGTCAATAATAAAGTTTGAAACTAAGAGAAATAGATAAAATTAATCATTAATTCTTTTAAATAATTTGAAATTTATACGGATAAGACTGAGGTAATAAACATAAGTACCTATTATCTTCACAAATTATACTCAGCCCACTTCTTTGTCTAATTGAGTTTTTCTTATTCAATTTTACAGAGAATCCATTTAAATCATATATAATTTTCGTTAACAAAATTCAAATTTCCATCCCAAGTATATTTTCGCAACTCGAATGTAATCAAATCTCCAGCCAATCCGATTACAAAACTAGAAATCGTCAATTCGTGAAACTATGAATATGATTATCCACACCATTCCAAAGGCCATCATCCAATAAAGCTAGTACGTAGCAAAGGTATCAAATCTTTTTCGTCCGTAGTGAAATTGAATATTTATCCGGGCAGTATCTCTATTCCGGAACAATTTTTATGTAGGGGGAATACAATCTCAAGATATTTGGGAGGGCCACTCGACAAGGATATTGGCAAATACCTTGCCTACATTACCTTTATTGCCTCGCGACGTCGCGTGCCCGTCGGATCCTATCTGCGATTATTCCCGTATTATTCAATGTTCCTAAATGTAATTCGACGCGAACTAATCATCATTCAATATTTTTATTACTCGGTATGATAACGTCGAACATAATCTTCCATTTTCGATACTTCACTTTTATTACCTTATTAACATAATACATATTACTTTATATTCATGCAAACATATTTTTGTGTTATTGCCGTATAATGGAAATTGGTTGGAAAGGAACATTGGTTTAATTTTAATGTTTAGAATTAATGTTCTGATATTACTACAAATTGTCTACGATGGAAATAACATTAATAGTTAGATTGGTTTAAATACTTTGGCTTAAGAAACGCTC
Organism: Urbanus esmeraldus; assembly: GCA_018251975.1. Lineage (NCBI taxonomy): Eukaryota > Metazoa > Arthropoda > Insecta > Lepidoptera > Hesperiidae > Urbanus > Urbanus esmeraldus. The sequence continues at coordinate 14,199 of DWPU01000002.1, forward strand.
AGTAAGGGAAAGCTATTATGCTCAAAAAATAGCTACAAAGCATTGAAAAAAATCCAATGTCAACTTATTAACGTACCTACAAAAACTTTAACTACATCAGACGCTTAACTCTCGAGAATACAAATAGAAAATCCGGTTACAAATTAAAATGTAATACATTTTTGACATTTAATATCAGTATCAGCTTTAGTATGTTTGCCTTGTAATCGTAACATCCCGTTTAAATACATAAATTTACGAAATATACGAGCCAGAGAAAGAATAAACGTTAAACTACCTATTTCGATCGGGTGGCGCGACAGTGCTTGGCCATAATACCTGAGGCACAATTTGTGCGCAAATTAACTCAACAATAAGCGTAATTTACTGCAAAACTCGTTGCCATGTTAAGGCCCGTTTATAATTGAGTGGGCATAATAACGGCTCTTGGCATAATGACGGCTGCATTATCGACTGCGTCTTTACCTCGCTCAAATGCAAACATAAGTGACTTTAAATCTATATCTCAATCTGTAAGCACTTAGTCACTTTCTAAGTTTTGGGTCTCTGCCAGAATACGGCAGAACTTCTTATTCGTGTTGCGTTTATCCATCCGTCTATCTGTTTGTCTTCGATAAATTGTAAACTAACAAACAATTTGTGCCGTCGAACACGATTGTATTCATTAACGAGATGAATGTGTCTACATATTTTAACAGTCAAATGTATCGCTATGTTTGGCTTGTCATAAACGTATCAATAAGGTGGAACTTGGAAGTGTTTTCAATTCAAAGTTGCGGTGTGAGCTCTACATAATTTCCTGCTTCATCGCCACACGTAACGGTTCCCCAAGATGCCATATTAGCTATTAACTCAACTATTAGCTCCGTTTAATTACCATGGATTTTGCAATAAAGCACCTTAATTAGCGGTTATACGCAATGCTGATTACTTTGTTGTGGGTGTTGTATATTTTACCATTAGTTAGCGAGCTGGCTAGAATGTTACGTATTGATTCATTTGAAACGTTATCGAAACACTTTATCCGACTAATGTATTATTAGTCAAATCCAATTGGCCTTTTAGTAAATTGCTATTGAATTATACATATTTTTTAAACGACCAATTCAATTAATAGACGATGTCATTGACCATACTGGTTGATTTGGAATAATTAATTAATTAGAAACATGAATGATAACTATTCTAATTGAATAATATTTTTATTTGGAATATTAAATTTCATTGCATTGATTAGAAATGTCGCGCATTAGATAAGTATAATTATGTTAAATGTCCTAGCATATTTTATAGCGTAATTCTACAACATAATATATGAATATCTATTTTATAGGTAGATTCAATAATAAAACTTAATTAAAATATTAATATCAATACTAATAATTTGTAATTAATGTACAAAATTAATAAATCAGTGTGGGATCACGTAACAGGCTCGTCTTAATGACTGTGATACCATAATCATAGTAATAAACATGCGTGTCCGATGTGCGGTCGCCCTATCGGTAGGCGGCTTAATATAATCGTACCTATCTATAATATTTGCTTAATCCGAATGAAAATCATAACTTTACTAGCGAGAGTTGATCGCAAATCGTTATTTATAGTTAATAATTTGTTGTTCGCAGTGGTGGAGCGGAAGGCGCGTAAATTCGACGAATCGGTGGCAGCCTGACAGCTGTGATTGCATTTACAATGCTAATTCACAGCAGAAAACCACGTCAGCGAGCGACGCTTCTCGTTTTCATAACCGATTGTAAAATGCAAACTCGAGAATCATTCGCCACAGCCTCTATCGGCAAACGATTAAGCTTCTCTACGATATGATTTCCTAGTACTATGGATTTGTCCTACGCTAGTTCTATGGGTCCAAGTTCCATGTTAACTATATTTATGTTGTTTTCATGAAATTCAGTATGGTATGTACTGGTGAACGCAGTCCAATTTATTTTTCCCAGTATGGATTACTGAATGGCTTAATTCTATACAATCCGGTATATTCGCGGAATAATTGACGACAATTTCAAAATTATTATTGAAAAAGGATAAAACTGCGGGAGTCGGTCATTACAGGTACAGATAAGCTGTCGGATAAGCGGCCGCAATCCATTATCGAGCAGTTAATTGATAATTACTTTCTTCCATTACCGGACGAAAAACGCGGTGATTAACTCCGAATTGTTTTAACGAGCACAATGGGTCGGCGTTCAATTAAAAACCCTTGTCGAATGTCGACGACCAGAATCGTCGCTGACTCAATCTCGTACATGGAATAAGGAATTACTCGCGTGCGGAAACTTTTTAATTAAATATTCACCCGTTTTGTAATTAAGACGCGATCCGATTGGGCACAATGGTTGAAGAGCTACCGAAAGAAATCAGATAATGTACATCTTCTATTGCGAGGGTAATGCTGATTTTAATATCTAGATATGCGTGTCTTGAAACGGTAATGTAAATAAATTTACTTTTATTATATTGAATAGGAAATATTATGATTCATAACAACACAACTGTTTCTTGAGTTGTAGATGCCATGAAGTCAAGCATGGGGCGCCAAAACCAATTGAGTTTTAATTTAAAATTTAAATGTCTTATTTGATATAGAACCTGCATCCTCCGTATAACAATTTTTGCAGGTACTATGCCATGTATCAATGCAATTATTTTCTTTTTTGTCAGTCTGTAATTATGTTTGGCTGAAGTAATCTTCTAAATGCCTGGACGAATTTTGACGGGATTTTCACTGGAACTCTAAACGCAGGTGAAACCGCGGGGATGCCGGCTCTACTTGCGTATGACACGACTACACGACCATCTTATAGAAAAAAATACTAAAAAAAACTTTCATCATACTTTATACATATTATGTAGGTATATGGGATTTTATAACGCCTTTCTTATATAAGGCAATTATTTATTTGCCACGTTTAAAATGTGTATGCAGTTAATTACTCTCCTTCGAAAGTAGTTTTTAATAATAACTAGATTGCCCGAAGCCCATACGTACGAAGGAGCTAATCCTATGGGCCCGCAGCCACTCAGGAGCCACATATGCCGCATTTGAACGTAATTTAAATGCATACACATTACTCGCATATACTGCAGTCAACACGTTACTTAAAATTTTATTTAAATTGCTTTATCTGAGGAAATTGAGTTTCTTTATAACTGCACAATTCGCCATTTTGGTACGGTTGTATTTTACCTACGTCATATGTTTTATTGTAGGCAACCGTAACTAACATTTAATGCGATATGTGAATAACGGTTATGTATTTCTTTAAATGAATCATTAAGTAAAATTGTGAATCGTACACGTGCTTGCGTTACAGGGTTTGCTCTACCTTGTTACAACAAATTTTTATTTAACAGATGTAACAAAATAATAATTCTCTATAATCCAAATGTAGAAACAAAAGCATATAAAACATATCATTGTTGTAAATAAATAAAAGTTTTGTGATAGATATGAACCCAATAAAAGTTTTCCGTTCAATAAACGTCTTAGTTATCTCTAAGTAATCTCCTAACGGCCCGAATGTAATCTCCTAGACATTTAATTTCGCCGTTTTAAATGAATCGCTGAGCTCATATCCTATCCCGAAATCCTCGCTACGATTGGCTCGTTCCGCAGTACGTATAAATTGTGAAGGAAAAATCATCTGCAGAATTCCAATAGCAGAGTGCTGATGTCCAAATTCGTGATATATCGGAGCGAGGGTCGTATCTGGTGGCTGTTTATGAGATATTTCATAACATGCATAATTCCTAAACCATTCATCATCGAATTCGTATACCCTTAGGCTGGGTTCATACCGCGTTATGCTTCGTACAGGATAAGTCTTATCGAATACTAACGCATACTTCTTGTATATTATTCACGCGTAGTTTGTACTGCATAAAAAGTACAACACTAAATACGTTGATCAAACACTTATTTTTATATACTTCAACATATTTGATTTGCACTAGCTCATTGTATCAAAACTTGACACAGGTTTTTATCAAATTGGTAATTGTCATAGCAGTGTAAAAGTGCAACAGATTGACGTTAAAAACTGCGAATAATAGGTAGGTATGTTAAACGAATCTAAACCTGAATTTAAAGGTGGTAGAGCTCTTTGTGGTTCG
>DWPU01000003.1:0-17218 GCA_018251975.1 Urbanus esmeraldus
TGTATATTTTCGATTTTCCTCACATTTCAATTATAATTTGAAATGATTCATCGACTTTATGGTAACGGATGATGACAAACATAACGCGGAAGGTGTACGTTTAGATAACGACAGTAGTAATGTTAGTAATAATTAATTATAACAATTAACTGGTAATACACATTTGTTACACAATAGCTTTACGAGCTACGAAAAAGATAGACGGCTAAGAAGTGCTAAATCGCAATGCATAGACAGAAGTGGTAAAGTATAGTTAAAAAACTTAAGAGAAAAATAATAATATTATATTCCATTGATTACCCAAAATCGTAATGCATAGACAGAAATGGTAAATCATAGTGAAGAAAGTTGAGAGAATAATAAAAATATTTTATTCCATTGGTTACAAATAACCTAAAGAACGATAAGTAAAGGTTAAACATACATTTACAGAGTGTGATTCGCAAGTGTTTCAATATGTAACGGACTGCAATCCTGTTTACTTGATTGCGGTCGCCATTTTTATTATCAACGCAGGATTCTGACTCGACTACATTCTCGTAACAGGAAAACCGCACCAATATTTACAACAATAAGTAAAAAAGGACATTACCAATAAAGTAATAGGTACCTATAAAAACAGTAGGTCTCAAATGTATTTAAAAATATTTCAGCTACTGTCCAACACAAAATGTAGGTAAACAAGCGTCAGGTATTCTTTATTTGGAAAGTTTTGTAGATTGCGGTTAAAGTTGAGTTGCCCATGGGCTATAAAATATCCGATATACAGATAAATCTATACCCATATAACCATACCTCAAATACTAACATTCTTCGTTTAGGCTACAGATATTGCTAATAGACATAAGTACCTAAACACATCCCTTATCGTATCTGTTCCTGGGATAATCAGGTAAATAAAATACAATATGCGCATGTAATACCTACCTATCCACATCGTCAATGATTTCTTCGGTCAACAAAATAAGATAAGAATGAAAAATAAAAACAAAGAATAAGATTTATACAAGGTGACAAACAAGATACATGAACATGTATTTATCAATGTCAAATTTCCATTTATGCCTTAAAATTATTTTCAAGGAATATTAATATTAAATACATAGATAATTGAGCCTCAAATAAAATACTAATTAATTATACATGAGATATTACACAAGTCGAGCCCATTTAGGCTCGATAGCCAGATTTATAGAATAAATTACATAAACGAGTATTGTTGACAGGATGAAACTAAAAATAAAAACCGTTTTTCTCGCGATCGACCTTCATTTACGCATCCGAGTTGTTTTCGTGGTAAGGCCGTGGTGTTTTTTTCGCAAAACATGCCCACTAATCGCGTATCTGGTTCATGTCGACGCCCCATCACGCATTTACATACACCATATCGTGTGAGATATGAAGAAATCTATCAATCGATAAGACTGGTACGATTCCATCCAGCGTGAGTGTTTTTCCACTAGCGTATCAATCGTGCAAAATAAACCGTAATAACAATTCGACAAACAACAGATAAATTGTCCGTACAGAGTACAGACGTTACGTGCACAGAGTATTTGATTTCTGTTATGTAGTTCATCAATAGTTGATCTGACACGAGGCACTGTTCAGTGTCTTGTAATAAAGCATTCGATAGAAACATAATCGACAGAAACTTGTATGCGATTTAAAGTGGTAAGAATCGGTTGGCATTTCAAAATAAGTAGGTAACATGAATCAACAAAAATGTGTATTTTGTTAACACTTATATGATACGAGAAAATAATCGCATTCAAACAAATATTATACATTCAAGAACCCAACAGAAGTTACGTAAAGATAAAAAAGGAGAACAAAACATTTGGATTGTGATACGAACGATTAAATTTTATTATACACTTCCCGAGTATTAAGTTCTAAATAAACACAAATAACGTTACGAGTATACTGCACAAACTATGTCAGTTACCAACTAGTTTTCATTTAATTACGGTCCCAACAATTTCAAGGCAAAAGATATATCTTTTATTTGCTGTGAAGCAAACAGTGAAAAATAATTTTCATTCTTCAAAATTTAAAAACTTAGCGATCTAAATAAAGAACACAACAGGTGAATTCTAGATCGAATTTGTGCAACGGTGAAGATAAAAAAGAAATTGTAAGAATTCCAATATAACGATAGACAGATAGCAACAGAATCGTGACACGCCGTCACCCTGAAGAGCGTGATGTCTTCATTATGGCACAAGTTCACTCACTGAGAAACCGAGAGAACCCTCTCGACGTTTCCCGGCACCAAACGACTTCGTGCCACCGATTCCGATCTGGCGCGTGCGCTCCCGGAGCCATTATTAAGTCCCCTGTCCATTGAATCGATATTACACTTGTTGGTACCACTTGTATTGTAACTATTGTTCGACTTCTTACAGTTTGGAATTGAAAATTGGACCTTTGGAAAGGAACTTCTTGTTGTATGTAAGCATCAAACTTGGGGAATTGTTTGAAAGTATACGTATCATTTATGAAAATAATATATTATACAACATAAAAATAAGCGAATTTGTGTTTTGATTTATCTGAGTTGATAACAATAATGATGATCTCAAACGATAAACTAATTATTTTCACCTAATAAGTTAACCACAACATTTCTTATATTTAAAAATAAACAGTTCGTTTTAGACACCATTATTGTAAAACCGGGATAGTAACTGACAAATGGAAATCAAAATACAGTAAATTAAATGCAATGATCAAATTAACTGGCCGTTTTATCCACAAGGAAACGTCTGTATGGACAGCAGTCCTTATTTGCAAATTAATCGTGGGATTTAGCTCCCAGCGGCACGCGACGCCGACGGTCTCGCGTGACCTCTCAAGAATCAACGTCTTCCACGTCTTATCCCGCTACATCGCTAGCATTATTTATTATAGCTATCTATGTTAATAGAGCTTACAAGCTGTTTACTTTAAGAAACGTTTTAGCTACTGTAAAGACGATAAGCAAAGTAATAAACCGGGACGCATTTTTAACATACGGTCAGACAGCACAATTATTCAAAAATTGCATGGATTAGTAAAATCTAATTTAAATCACAAAGGATTTGACCACAAGTTAATATGTTGGTGTCGGTGAACACGTGTCTCCACTCCAGCGACGCAACGGGGCCAGCTTTCCTTCCGTGTCTATTCTTAGCAACCCTGTTGGGTCACGCCCGGCCAATGCAAATCACGTACACAATGAACAAATTAGCATAACCTGAGGCTTAGAGCAAATAAAAATTTCCACACGTGCCCTCATAATAAATAAACATTGTATTAATAAAGGAAGGGCTCTTATCACGTGTGCACTACAAATGTTAAATTACCGAGTTTCCCTGTTCTATTTGTTCGATAGTGCCAAATTGAAATGGAAACAGTAGCAAAACTAAGACACTAGGTGAAGCCAGGTCAACCGGATCGGCAATCGCTAATAGTAACCGTGCACACAATACTTGCGAGTGATATAATGGTTGTTGATATAGTAAACAAAGAAACTAACATTGTAGTAGAAGCAAACATGACACATTACTCGGCGGTGTGCTTAGTGACAAATAAAGGAATAAAAGGAGTCTTTAACACAACGCGAGTACAGCTGTTCAGAATCGGGTCAGTAGAGTAAACTGTGGATTTTAAGCATCAATTGGGTGAAACTCGGGTAAACATAACTACGATGACGTAACACACCGAGTGCGGAGGCGAGATCTTACGACACGAACGAATGTACCACGGAATTCACAACGATATCGAATACCGGCTTCACCAAAGATGTTATCGAGAGTCGCGTAAGATGGCGTTCCTCAAGGTGAACCACTGATCACGTGACTTTTTTAACACGCTGTATTAATTAAGTTTATGTTTGAGTATTTGCTGTAAGAGTGATAAATCAGTCACGTTTGGACAAAGAATTTTTAATATGAATATATTCTAGAAGTAATCGTTGCATCAATAAATACTTATATGATGACAGCGTTTCGTAAGACATCCGTGATATGTAACTTCTTTGTTTGCTTATAATAGAAGGACAGTTGTATTAACGATTACGACAAAAGATATTAAAAGTTTTTATAGTAATTAATGTGTTTGTCAAAAACCAATATCGTATATATAGCTGATAAGATTTAAACATACAATTATTATCGTTTAATCTGAAATATGTATTGGAGTTATCGCGATAAGTTATTGTATCTAGATGTTCGATAAAGTTCATAAATATTGACGTGCAAAGTGGGGTTACAAAAGCCGGCAACGGAGCTGACAAAAGAGTTAGATAACTATTGGTAATCAATCCCAAAAATAGAAATTCAAGATACAGACATAAAAAGTGATGATAGATAATAAGTACATAAATTTAAATGAGATATCATTCGTGCATGAAATTGTAAACACCACGGCCGAGGTAACAACATCAAAGCAGCGCCATTATGAGGGTAAGAAAAATCACACAAGCGTGTAGAATATGATAGTGATAAAAATACCATGATGCGATGGTTGTGGGCATTAGGGCCGGATTGGGGTCAATCGCTTGAGGCCATCTGCGGATGCTAATTATAGACGAAGCAAGACGAGACCAATAGCGTACAACTATGAATCTCAATTGCAATCACGAACCCATCAAACGGTAAACTTAACAGAATGTGCGATGTATTTCAAGAAACTCATAACATGAACACGATTTCTGAATGTTATGAATGCGTTTATTACATACGTAACTGTCACAGAGATCGAGAAAGAAAATATGATATGAAAAGTAAATATATGTTTACTCTCATATAAATAAAAAAATGTAAATGCGGCAAATCCATAAGCGACTTAAATTCTAAAATGTAAGTATGAACGAAACAACAATAATATTATCATTGTTTACCGCATGCATAACATGCTGAATACAAATGTACAGATTTGTCTGCTTTGAATTTTAAGCCCCTATTAAATGGACTGCCGTTAGGAAGTGCCCTCGTCAATATCGATTATAGATGGAGAAGATGGCTATGACGCAAGTGCTGACATAAAAGCTAATATAAATGAAAGGTTATCCACGTCGAGCATTACAATACTTAAACCAGAATAAACTTTGTAAAGTATTTCCTCGAAAATGACGTCATTATTTAAGAAGACAATCACTTGAAAGATAATAATATGAATTGACAATATGATGACTACCAGGAAAATAGTAAAGCTTCAAGCGCGAAAGATAGAAAGAAAGAGAGATGAGAGAGGGAAGTGATATGTGACTTTCACACGTAGTGAAATTATGAACAAAAAGCAAGTTTCGATGAAAATGGATGCGTTTGTTTCCATGCGGCTGAAAATGAGGAAGCAATTTATCGATTCGATTAGCGTCCAAGATTTACTAAAACTGTTATGTAGTTGGAGCATTACTATTATAATCACGTTGTGAGTCTCCGGAGATTGCGTCTTTACGCAACAACTGTACCAAACCCGACGTATAAATAGATAAGGCACATGTATAAAAAAAACATCTGCTTCCAGTTGTGCCGGTCGCGGAGTACGATGAGAATGCGTGTGTTTTTTTGTTCTAATTAGCAACATTCGTGATAGTTGTTTGTAAATAAAAACACTAGATAACTATGTTCTATTTGAGGTTATTCGTTACCATTTCATGTAATAATTAATTACATTGTCAAATTAAACATTCATATAGAACGATAAATACAATATATACATTGCAAAACTTTATTAACAACAGCAAAAAAAAAATCGTAATCTACGCACGTGTAGTTGTTGCATTTTCAGTATTGTGTATTTTCCACACAAAAGTATTCTTAGCGGCCTACTTAAATTCACAATGTTCTAGTATGCTCCTCATAACTGGCTATTAGCCTCGTTTACATATTCGCGCATTTAAAAATATATCTGCGACACGTGACCGAATATTGACTGTACATACATTTTCGTCATGTTTTAGTTGCAGTAATGTAATTTGTAGAAATTGGAAACATTCAAACAAGTTTCCCAAGCGATTCTTTAGCTGCAACTACGTCATACTTCAAAGTTCATTGTGAGCGTATCTAAGGAAAGCCGTTACTTAAACTGCTATTTAAACCGAAAGTACGTTTTATTACTTGTAAACATAAATGGCGCCGAGATCCGGCATTGGGAAATATTTCACTTGTCTACGTGGCTTTTAGCTTGGACTTAGTACTTGGAGTACGAATTCAAAAACTAGTTATTAAAATTGTGCAATTGCTACATTAAAACCACTCACACGATCGTTAATACCAGCTTACGTTTATTTTAAGACGTTGATAACACGGGCTGTTCACTTGTCCATATCTTAGCTGTCCCACAGTAAAGTGGAACCTCTAATTCGAGTCATTATACAATGATGTTGCCCGCGGCAGACTTCTTGTGTAACGGTCAGACGAATCATATGTGTAAACAAGTGACAACATATATTTAATGAGCGTGAAACGATAAAAAAGTTGCAGACAGCATAAATGATTCTGTTTAGATAATGCCAGGTCTACTTCTTATCAAGCAACGATATGAAATTTGGCTTTCCACACGGAATATCCGAGGTTTTAATTCTGGGCACTGCACAAACAGTACTAATTTTAGCGAAGTTATATGTATTAAGAACCAATTTAATAATCATTTAACAACAAAATATGATATTTTAAGGAAACTATACTTCTGATTCTGCATAATTTCAAAGACTGATATTTCAGTGTACCTTGTGAAACCCTTTTTATTTTAAGACAACACCTGTGCCTAACAGTAGAATGTTATACATATGTCGAAGTTTTCTACATTTAGCGAACAAAAAGGGAACGGAAGTGCAAACAACATTAAATTCGAAGCGATAAAGCCGACATCTAAAGATTGTAAAGCCGAGCCCAAACAACACGAATTGTGAAATTTTCCTCGAAGCCGAGATGAGTCCGTTTACTTGCAAGCGCAGCGCTTTCCAACAAATGGGACGTGGTGTTTTTACAGATGGCTGTATATGGTGTTCCTAGAATCTCTAGCATCAGACACACGGAACTTGAACGGCCGACTGACACGGCACCGGCCATCATGCGATCCGATGCGAAGACGCACTTAGTTGAAGTGCAAGAGACGATTGGACGTGATCAATGTTGAGAAGAATTTCAGATACAAATAAATTTACCTACAGTATAATTGCAATTGTATGAAGCAATGTGAACGCCTTTAGTAAACAAGTTTCAAGTTTTGATCACACAAATATGTCAGCGATTAAGTCCATTACCCTTAATAGTGCAGATAATCGAGGGGTCAACGCCCAGCAGTGGGACAGTAGGCACATATAACGACACAAATACCAATTTCATGTTTATGTTGCGCGTATATGCTTACGTTCTACTGTATATTTATTATGAATTGCAGAATCAGTACATTAGTGCAAGCAAATATGAAATGGATTTTTCAAATGGTTTAGATAAGTCGCAAAACCATTAATTATAATTTTTTGATAGACTTTATATTGGGCAAAGAATTACTTTAGGCAATCATTTTATTTTCGTTTTTAAAAGCCATTTCTTGTCGGACATCATCTCTCATACATTTGCATTTGACGTTGCGACATTCTGCTTTTGATTGTGTTGCGTGGATTCATTGTTGCAATCTAAAATCCATTAGTTCTCAGATACAAAAGTTTAGCAAACAGAGTTTATGCATTTGTACAATCTTTTATGATTGAACGTTGCAATTTTGCATATATTCCTTTTTTATTTACATTTGTTTAGAATATAACGGTAGAATAGAACTTACTAAGAATAATATTATCAAAAATCAACATAGAGAAAACTACAAGAAAAGTCAAATATTAGCAAAAAAAAAACAATAGCAACGAACTTTTATGATCGCAAATGGTAAAAACTATCTGTAACATATTATTTATCAAAGAAGCTAATATTTCTCGTATGTAGGTACAGTTTATGGCATATAATTTCCTGTATTTATGGGTGATTATGATAACGCCAACATTAGCAAATACAGCGACACAATAACACTTGTGTCACACTAAAGTAACTGATGTTGCTGATAATTATAACCTTGAGCTCTATTATGCTTTTTATGTAAATTGCATAAACCGTGCCGGTTTCTAACATGTCCTATATATCCACATTACCTATGATTAGATAATTAAAATTCAAATATTGAATTACTTTTGCAACTGTAACTAGAGGATAAAAAATACCACGATCGTTTGTTATACCTACCACTCCGCCGTCTCATTTCCAAATGTGCTGAAATGGTCTACACAATTTCCTTAATAGATTAAGTGTTTTAGATAACGTAGAGTTCGACCGATAGGGCGCGATTACGATGATTGGTTGTTACGATCCGCCTATCATATCTGGTTGCGTAAAGTTATTAATCTGGTTGGCCGTTATCGGACGGTGAATGAGAGCAGTTATAATTAGAAAGGGCATGTAAGTGTCATTATAGAGATAATTAAATAAAAAAAATAAAAAAAACATCAATAACAGAAAATACAGAGACCTTCGAAATTGAACATTTGAATAATAACTGTAAATGTAATGACAATGATATCTTTTAATATGATTTATACTATGCTTTAGAATGTTATAATGGTTAGTGACAGAGACTAATTGAACGGAGGTGAAAATTGAAATGTGACAATGTCCACGATACTAAGGCAAATAATTATATCCAATGTAATAGCAAATTAGACGCCGACACAACTTACACATTGTAAAGACTAGAAATAATACTTAGTGACAATTTCAAAGCAAGAGAGAGTAAATTGAGAGTGGCGAGCCGCGTGGTGAATAATGAAGGTTAGGTTGTCCAGGTCACAAGTGTAATTCATAATGACACGAGCAACTTTCCACTGATACATGATACCTAGATGGTGTAGATCGTTGGGCGTGCGAGTAATTAACGCCGACTAACGACAAATTTCTAGCCGGAAGATCCTAGTTTGTAAGTGGTGGATAGAAATTTACTGTTTTGATTGAAACGTTATACGATTTCTCAAAACACTAAGGTAAGTAATACCTAGAAGAAAATGGTAATTAGCTTATATTGTTTAGAAGATATCATGTTTTAATAAAAAACGAAAAGTACGAATTAAAAAGGTATTAAGATAGTGAAGGTATTTTGTTACTTGGTATTTTTCGATATCACTAACCAGCCCCAAATAGAACGAGGGTCTACTTGATGAGCATCACAAATGCGTTATCAATGTAGAGACGAACCATAGATTTATAAAAGTATATATGTATGAATATGTATTTAAAAATGATTCTAATACGAGTAAGTTTATTCTTAGTCGTGACGAACAAATTCACGCATTAACCTTCATATACGCCTAGGTACAAAGTTCATTGAACACTTCGCACAAATGGCACATATATAAATACAATACGCAATTTTCTTTTTTAACGATATTTTCAAAAGGTTCACAAGGGAGTTTTTAACTAGATACATATTTAAGCAACTCCTATTGTTTGCAAATGAAGTAAGTATAGATGCGTATAGTAATTTTAGAAAATAATTTATGACGTACCATAGCTTGCTCGATCTTGTTGTCGATGGCCACGGCGCTTGTGCCCGATGCGCTGTAAACAAAGAAAATATTTCAATTAGTTTTTATGTCAACGAAACCAAATATTAAATAGTAGATATCAACATATTAACCTTCAATCTCCCTACTTATGAAGAATGACAAGACAAAGAATCAACATATAAAAATCATAGTATGAACACATTTGACTTTTCGCTTTTAGAAACACTTAACCCTAGATCTAGTATCTTCAATTCTGGCTTGGGGCCAGCATCTTTATTGCATCTCGTCACACATAAACAAGGTGAGGGAACCTTGATAGTAGATGTCAGGTCACTTGGCAAACGAGTGCCCTGCTTATGGTCTAATGCAATTATAAATCTACTGGAGAGATGCATTTATTTGGGTTTGTAGATCCACATTTAAAACAACAATGTTGACAAATTAGAAACATGTGCATAATGCAAGGCATTTAGATGTAATTGGATATTGAGGACAAGTTTGGAGAAAAACTTAATTCGAGTAAATATATAAATAGGAATGTAGCAGTTAAAAATGTATTGATCATTTCGGGTGTTACTGATTTCGACTTATTTAGTCTTTACGAAGAGAATTCTAATGTATGATAATGAGTGTGAAGCGTCGGGTACAGAGATGGTAAACAACACAGGCATAATGCAAGTTTAACGTTTGCGTGCGAAATTTTGACAACCGCCGCCGCTATGTGTGGTCCTGTACCGCCATACAACATTGTGTCGATAAGTACCTCGCGTTATATTAATATTCATGCGCGGATGCTCCCGCGTCCGGGTAAATAGAAAAGATCTGCACGTATGTGCGTACGCGCATAATATATTATTTCCGATATAATTAGGCCGCTTCCGAAGCAAATAAATATGATCGAAATCGAATCGAATTGGCGTCTCATCTCCGCAAATGTGGAAATTTCCGATAATTGTTATATCTTGGTTACTTTCAAAGCTGAACAAATTACCGTCGCTTTAGTAAATTGTAATCATCGCCTTTGATTACTGTTGTATGATTATAATGGAGAAGTCTCTGACTTTATTTGGTTCGCTTACCTTACGAAATATTTTGTTAAAGTTAGTAATAATATATTTCTAACATGAATACAATAATACGTAAAAATAAAACATTTGTGGGTGTTACACGTGTTTGTCGAAAATATATACAAAAATAGAATGTTTTGTTTCATGTTTAACTCCACAAAGAGTCTATTTCAGACAATATGTTCATTCGTTAAGTCGTTCACGGATTTATCGCAAGCGTTTAGGAATGCGTGCAAAAGCAGATTTTACGGACGTTTTTACGAGAATATTCACCAAGAATAATTAAATATGTACTAACTTACTTGTTTATGGAGACTTAACAAATGTTATAAACATATTAGGAAGCAGTAATATCGTGCTGTACAAATGATTTCGATATCTGTCCTATAATAGATGTGTAACATAACATTAGGGAACCACTTGATACATTTTGCATATTTGCGCCAAAAACATCATATAATATGGGTATATACTGTTCACTGACCTGAAGACATTTTGTAAATGAATAGAATAAGCGATATAAAAAATGAACAGTAAAACAAATGAATGTTTAGTCTTATTTTCAATGAATGGATATGAAGCGTGCAAAAGAGAATACGAGAAATTTGCACACGTCAAACATATGTCACTCCACGCGGCTCATGACAGAAATGGATGGAATTTCAAAACCTGTCCGACCTTTCAGAGACGCCACTTGTCGAGCTTGAATGCAAATACAAGAGAAAGGAGTTGCAGACGTGAACATCACAAAACCAAAAGGTTTCCAAACATCTCGGTTTCTTTACCAGCTACGTTTCCGGTTACGGGAAAAACAAACTAGACGAACAAAAGCGTAGAAAAAAGAACAACGCGCAAGTGCTACCACGTGCAGGCGTATAATGACGACACAGTCTAGTTCGCGGCGACCGAAGATGCCATTATCGCCGACTATTGCCGGACTTACCCATTATGATCCAATCTCGCTCTTGTAATCATCCGGTAGCCAGTATGTGGCACGACGTACGGCTACGTACTTGACTTTCTCCGGACTCGGATTCCGTGCCGCGTCAGTGATGTGAACAGCACGGAGTTAAAGTTGAACTCATTGGAGCGTTGAGAACGTGGCGGTCGCGGATCGATTTCGACCAGTTCATTATTGAACTTTCAGGTATTGGATAACGCTCGTGGACCACAAGACCGCGTTGCCGACGCAACTTGGGCCCGTGTCAGCAATGTCACAAGCGAGGCCCTTATGTAAATTGCGGTGCGCGACGGAATACGCCCGTTAACATTGAATTAGTATCGACGATCGACCGATAATCTTCGAAAGCTAACTTCTCTTAGTGACACACGAATAAAGATACAAATTGGCTTTCTCTCAAGTCGACGAAAACAAGTTTAGTGTTCTTTAAATGATTACGCAAGTCTGGATGTGGACGAAATTGTACATAGCGCGGCGAGCACATGAAAAAGGCCACAGAAGGAGAAACCGAAAAAGGAGAAAGCATTTGACATCAGTGCCGACACTGAGTCACAAATAAATAAATAGTTGACACTTGTTATGTGTATAAGCAGAAATAAACTAGGTATTTGAAAGAGATTCAGAAAATTAAAAATTTACGAAATCATAAAAATATAAATGCTTCGAATTAGTAAAGAGCGAAATAATATTTTTAATTAATAGTGTAACCTATTGACAATTCACGAATTCACAAAGGTAAATTAAAGTTGTAAATACGCACTGTAAACAACCGAATTGACAACGTAAATAAAACTTGTATATTTGTGTCCTTGAATAATAAAAGTAAATTTTGTCTATATATAGAAGCATAAAAGTGTGTTTTACAATTCGCTTTTGATGCATTTACGAAACCGTGTGTGCTATAAAAATTGATTGGCGTGAATTAAAGAACACTGCGCGAGAGATGGTTTGTTGCCAAATATATCTTCTATGCGAGCGGTGGCCGGTTTCACGCTGTCAGTCAACAAAGCAGACCTGGCAACGCAATATTTTGGACACGTATTTCAAAATGCTTAACTACATCTACACCGAAAATAGTCTGTGCATTTTAAAATCCCACACAATAATGGCACATCTTGCGCCTTAAGTGAATTGAAGAGGCGATGATTTATCGTAATCCGAGACGAGGGTATCAACACTTGTCTATCGGAAGCTTAAAATAATGCTCGAGACGTTGTGTAAACGGAGGAAAAAAACAAATATGGCGAGTAAAGTGTTTTGTCACCACACACGTGTTTATTCTACGACGAAGCATAGAGAACACGACGAAACAAAACCCCTATGAGCCGGTTCCTGTTTTAAAAGATTCTCTGATGAAAGTGTGCAAAAACAAGTTGTATTATATCTTCTTCATATACTCATACATTCCGCTGTCAACGGTCGACAGAAATAGCGCCTAACTGAACGAGACTCGAGCGCCCGCTCAATTACCAAACAACTTTAATACTAAAACAAATCAAAGATCCGAGTTTACGAGCAAGGAGGTATTGGCCGGTTGGAATTGTATGATACGTGTTTTATGATACCAGTATAAAAAGTCATGAACAAAGATGAAAACCCGCGAGGCGTTAAATAATTTATTGATATGTTTACAGTTCACTTATGACTCCTGGACGAGGTCCAGAATACACCTCTGAGTAATACAATTCGTTGACCGGTACCAAAAATACGGTGTCTGTTAAACTTTACGAATCATCAATAAAGTAAATGTTGTTATCAAAGCGCATCTGGCTGCAAAAATGTTATGTGTCTAGCATATTATTTGCATGGTAAATGTTACTTCTGTCCACCCACGTTCGTAAAGCTGACACCAGGATGTAGTCAAAAATCCGCTCTCACTCTTCAACAGCAACATTTTTGTTGCGTAATGAATTAATTTGAAAAAATGACTGATGTACCCGATACATTAGATATTCACCCATTAAATAATTGTAATGTCCATATATATTCGTAATGATTTGATGTGAATCATACATGACGACGAATTAAAAGACAATAGCACTAGGAAACAAAGGTCACCGAATATTTATTAGGACTCATGAAAATTCAATACGACCATTACTCACTAATAGTACGCTTTGCAACTCTTTGTTATTATGAGTGTAAATGAGTTTGATAAAATTAACGAGGTTTTACGCAACATTTTCATTAAGAGGCGTTGCATCAATTGGTTGCTAAATTATATTAAAGCCATTATTAGGGTATATTGAGTGATCATCACTGAAGTAATCGCAAACGACTCTATCGCCATCCGCGATTGCCAGCTGTATGTCACACGGTGTTCGAGTGCGAATAAATAACGTATTACCATAAATACAAACAGATTAGCGGCATTATCGTGCCTGCAGTGCGGTATACTATTGTTTATCGCGAGGCGAGCGATCTGCGCCGCCGTCCAAGGTCGTCGAAGGGAAATCGACGGGTTGTTGTCGATTTCGACATGGCCGGTGCCGGTGGCTCACGACGACCGACCGTTACATCTCGCTGCTATGTTTCACAATGCTGCATTAGCGTCTTGCTACTCCATTCAATTACCTGAGGAAATGGAGTGGTAACGATCGATAGGAATTCGTCTTCACGTATCATGTAGAACGATAATAGAAATTGACTAGATAGCACAGCAGCCATTTTATGAAATCCGAGTATTTCTTTCTGTTAAAGTCTGACAATAAAAATCTAGTCACGTGAAACAATAAAAATCAAGTGCAGCTGATTTCATGTGGTGATCGTAAAGCACCACACAGCTCGGTGGGACGTGAACAATAAAATGAATTGGACACAATGGACATTAGTGGGACATTGGGGGAACGTACTGAAGTCAGTCCAATGTTTGTCACGCGAAACGGTCACGCAACGATGCTTTCCCTGGGTTTTCACAAAACGTGGTCGTAATAGTTATGAATGACTTTATTAAAAACGAAACAAAGTAAGCAAAGACCCAACCTACAGATTTGGTATAAATTTATTAATAGAATGCGCACATTGGAATATTTAAAGGCTTAATTTAGAGCGTGGAAAACAACGAGTATATGTACGTTGCATACGATTATAATCTGGTTAAACGACCCCGGCTCAAAATAACAAACCTCCAAAAATATACAAGTTAGCGACTAAGTAAGTTGGTTATAATGAAACTTGAAGGTTATAACTCGATAAAAGATCAATGCCACAGCGGCAGCGGACAGCTTAGCGTCGTCGAGGTCGATATTGATTTCAGACCGAGTGGACATATACGACGTAGTATGTGAAATACGAATTGGTGTTTAGTGCAGCGGATCGATACAGCAGCACTCAGGCAAAGGCAAAGTCTAGGTCCAATAGGCGGCGCTGACGTCAACCAATCGAAACCGCTCGTCTGGCTGCAGCGAGACATGTTGCCGTGGAGCCTTCACCGACTTACCGGTTCGGTAATTAAACAGACTCTTTCTATACCACGAAAATGTAACAATGGTGATAAAGAAACCGCAGTGCGGCACAGCGACGGAGGCGATGTAAAGGTAATACGTAACGTTAGGTACTCACACCGGGTAGAAATAGTCGATGTACTTGACGACGACTTCTCTGAGCAGATCCTGTTTGTTCATGATGGACGAGTAACTCGCACTTATAAGTTTTGTTTGCATGGCTCCCACTTGTGTCGACGCTCGTAGTATGCGGGACTCGAGAGTCCCCGCCGTCGGTTGTAACGGCGCCGTTTTTGTGACGTTTCGTGTTTGCGACGGTTGTGCGTGTTTGAGGTAGAGGTTGGCTTGCAATAGTCGTGTCAACACGCGGGCGACCGGACCGACGCGTTGCGGCGAACTGGGACCGGGGCCGGTCTCAGGGGCGGACGCGGGAGGGGGACCGGAGCAAGTGGCGCGCGCACGGCTCTATCTACTACGGGCTACGATGGCGCCGCGGAACACCTAGGCAACGCTTTTGCGACACACCCGTTGCTCGTACTTTAGAACGAGAATGAATCCGTAACAGCGAACCTCACGTTTAATGCAGCAGCAATTGGTTAGAACGATCGAATCGTGTGGGTTCAAGGTTGACTACATTTTGTGAGTTTTTGTGAGACTCTCCGCGAGCCAAAATAAAACAATGACGTCAGGTGCTTGGGAGATTAAACTGAATCAAACAAAGCTGGATTTATTCGTATTGTATATTTCTTTACAAAAACTCACTTGAAGCAAAAGTTTAATAAACAGTCAAATAATAGCGAAGTTTACTAAAACTTGTATAGTGACTGTAAGAAAATAAAAATGCAACCTTAGCTAACGAGAGCAAAAACTCCGATTAAATTGTAGATAATGTTGGAGATAAATAAATCTAACGAAAAGCAAAAAATATGGAAATCTGTTGCAAATGCAAAACTGTCCACACACCACAAAGTAGATACAAACACTATTATTAAGTAGATGACTAGACGGTGCCATCGAAGTAATTACCACAAATACTTCCCGTACGAAGTGCAGGATGGCTCAAATTTCACTTCATAAAAGGGTTTAGCTTTCAAGCTGGAGAAGGAAATTGCATACAGTCTAATTATTTACGCTACAGACATGAACAATTCAGAATAACTTGAGTGAACATTCAAACACTCAGTGAGACTATAAGTACTATAACGGTCCTCTTGATTTTTGGCATTGGAGTGCCTTGAACTTAAACTATAAAAGCTTTATTTCATATCAAAAAAAGTGAGAGAACTGATAGCCATTCTAATGCAACGTATGCGAGTACATTAACAAAACCATAATAAAGGCTATGAAAAATAGAATCAATGAAAAAAAAATACACGTATACGTATACATACATTAAGAACGACACTTTGTAAATTGATATAAAACGATTTCGCTGAACATATTAAATTATCTTAGAATAACAACAACATACGATGTAATATTGTACTTGGAGTGGATAGCAAATTGTGGAAAATTTTCAGTTATACATGAAAAGCAGTTAAAACCGGTTGGTGACGACAACAATACTCAAAGAACTTATGTAATTGCAGATGCTACTGTGCATGTCATTACTCGTAATAGAATATTGGTTAGTCGCCATGACACCCATACAGCACCTATTCAAAACAAATTAAACTCAATATTCGCTACATCACCAACATTTATACATAATCTCAAAGACGAGACAATTCGTTAGAATACATCAAGTATTGCCAAATTTAAAACATCAAGAAATCAAGCCGTGTGCATGTACGTGGAAACAATTGTTATTCGCGATACAACAATGCAGTTATTTTCGTAACTACAGAGTGTAGGAAAATCTTATCAGTTGTTCGATGTGTACCTAATGTGTGCTGTGAATGCATGTAGTTTCTATTCTTTAAAATATAATTAGTCTGCTACACTGGTAAGTAAAGTAATAAGTAGAACAATAGCAGTCGGAAATTTATTGGTTACCCTTCGGTTGCAAATATAAAATTGTAATATAATCAAATAATTGCCTGCTTCTAAACTATTTTTCTTAATAATTAATAATAAGATGATTTTCATTAATTAATTAAAAACATTTATGGATTTTTAAAAAGATTGTTTACAATTCTTTATTTGTAACATTCACATAGGTGGATGTCGACTCTGGGTCTGAATATATGTTCATGGTAACCATGACACA
>DWPU01000004.1:0-16889 GCA_018251975.1 Urbanus esmeraldus
GGTATTGTTGATCGAAGCTGTACCTCCTTGTAATATAAGGACTATTATCCCTGTTGGTCTAACTGATTAGACTATCCAATTTGTTCATAGTTGTAAATGATGGGGAAGACCATCCCCCGATTCTCCCCATTATCTACGATATGACAATAAAAATATCGATTTTAAGTAATGTCCGTTAAGAAGGATTTTATACTTTATTGTTACCATTATTTATTTTCCTTTGTAATATTATTTTCACATAACCATTTAACGTCTGTAGATAGTCAATATCATCTTAAGTGCCAAATTTTCTGGACTTTTTAATTGCAATGTCACGGTTGTTTAGCTTCACAGTTGTGTGTCCAAAACTAAAAACATAAAACACACAACTTTTTCCACAGGGACAAAACCTGGATATCGTTCGAGGACGCGTCCTCAGTGGACGTGAAGGGTAAGTACGCGCGCGTGCGAGGTCTTGCCGGGCTGGCGCTGCACGGCGCGGACCGGGACAAGGAGACGCCGTGCGGACCCACGCTCAAGCAGACCCTCAACAAGGTGCTAAACCAGCAGAGCCGAGCGCCTAGAGCTGCTGTTTTGAGGTGAGTGGACCAAAGCGTAATGCGATTATGGTGATGTCATGATTGTGGATAATGAAATGGAACTTAGTAAAGTAATGATTATGGATGATGAAGTGGAACTTAGTAAAGTAATGATTGTGGATGATGAAGTGGAACTTAGTAAAGTAATATTTTTAGCAGATCTAAAAACTGAAATAAAAAGAGAAGATTTATCACAACTAGAAAGTAAAGTAAAATGAGAATTCTGAACAAAACAAAAAGTTAAATAGATTTTAGCGAATCTAATAAAAATAATGTGATAAAAGAAATTTTAAAAGGATTAGGAAGCAAAACAGTAGGAGAAGTTGAAGTAGGTTTAAATGAATATTATTCACTATTTAACTGAACAAAAATCCCTAAGTAACGTTGGAAATCTAACCTAAGCCGGAACTGTTATATTTTACAGATCACTCGAAAACGAAATCTTGTCGGCACCCTCTAATGCATTGGAGGCACTGCAGGTGTCTCCCTACAGGATCACGCAGGTCGTCGACTCTGATGGTGTCATACATTCCATTCGAGAGGTAAGATCATTTGTAGACCTAGGCAGTACCTAAACTTATCTTTTGTATGATTTGACAAATGTACCAATATTTGATTTTCTTCTTTGAAAATATTGATCAATTTTTTTTCTGGATATAATCAATGATGTAGTAAGAAAAGGCACACAAAGTCAAAGAAAACAGCGTACTTTAGCTTAAAATCGAATATACATATCAATCTGCACTTCACAAGAGTGATGGGACCATAAGTTGTGCTCATCTTTTTTTTTATTAGAAATTTGATCGCAGAAACAGCGTCCCTTTATTAGAAGAGTATTCTTTAAGAACTGTCTAATTTTAATAGGATACAAGAACTGAATTCTCCTGCTCGCGTCAAGGCTACTTCGTCCACCCGCGATCCTGCGCGAGGTTTTACCGTTGTGTGAAGTTCGATCAGCTTTCGCCCGAATTTACTGTAAGTACTATTTTGTGTCTAATTCTTTTAATAGTGTATTTTTCTATCTGATTGCCTATTTTAGTCATGTTGAATCTGAAGATATCAATTTTCGAAATTAAGACACTCTGCTTCCTTGACGTTCTTTTATTCTTTTTTACTACAAAACAGATATTAGTTATCTATTTTAATAATAAAAAAATATCGTCAAAAAAATAGACATAGTGAGTAACGTAGACTATAACTCGCACTTTACTAGACACAAACAGAACATTGATTGGAATTCTTCAAACTTTTAAGAGTACCTACCAAGATACATTACTGGTCATAAGTAGTCTTTGACAAGAAGCACACTTGACTAACAGTATTGTTACTGATTACAGGTATTTGAATTCGACTGTCCCGCGGGCTTGGCGTTCGACGCTCGCTACGAGGTGTGCGTGTGGCCGGGCAGCCTGCCGCACGCGCTGGCCTGCCCCGGCTCCTCCGAGATCGCGCCCGTGCCGCGCACGCGCTTCCAGTGTCCGCAGCACGAGGGTATGTAGCTCTCGGTACTGTGCTGGTGGTTGAACCATGCACGAGGGTATACAGCTCTCAGCACTATGCTAGTGGCTGTCCCATGCACGAGGGTACGTAGCTCTTAGCACTACGCTGGTGGCTGTCCCATGCACGAGGGTATACAGCTCTCAGCACTATGCTAGTGGCGTAGGCTTAGCGTAACTGGTGGTTGACCTATGCATGAGGGTATGTAGCTCCACGAGGCAAGAGAGTACGTAGCTCTCAGCACTATGCTGGTGGTTGGCCCATGCATGGGGGTATGTAGCTCCACGAGGAAAGATCAGCAGACTGCTAAGACAGTTTGATAGACGTTAAGTCTTTAAGCGTCGTCACCGCTAGAAGACGCTTTCTACACTCATAGCTCTACAGTAGGAGTTACTCCTGTATCGTAGATGTCATGGACACACACAAAGATTTTATAAACAGCCAGGACTTGATATGAATTGATCACACTTCGATAAGGGATGAATCGCCGCATTAAAACAATATATTTTAGTGTAGATACCAAGCCATTCTTCATTAATGGGTAAGAAAAGGGGAGAGAATGAGAAACTATGCAATTCAATTTAAATTCAAATTTTTTATTATCAGACTTTGACACATTACCTGTGGTACTGAAAAAACTAAAAGATTACTTTTATATGATGGTAAAACCACCCAATTTAATCACAAAAGCCAGACCCGAAAGAATACCAGATAATAGGAAATGTAGCAATGGCAGTATCAAACTAGCATTATCGTTTTTATCAATCTTTTTCCAGGCTACTACGCAGACCCGGAGAACTGCCGCTGGTTCTTCGCTTGTCTGGACCACGGCACAGCTCCGCTCACGGCCTACGAGTTCCGTTGTCCGTTCGGTCTCGGGTTCGACGCCGCGCGGCTGAAGTGCGACTGGCCCTGGGTGGTGCCCGCCTGCGGGAACATCGCTAGATACGAGGCTGAGGCGTATGGCTTCTCTGCTGCTACTCTTACAGGTAACTTACGAATCTAAAGTAGAATGAGATATAAAAGCAAATAATGAAAATATAGAAGCCCAATTTAGATAAGACACTAAACTTATTTGAATTATGAATCCTATAGAAATAATACTACAAATGCATTAACGGCTTGACGATTAGAAAACAATAAGTTCATTTAAATACTTCCCTGATCCAAACTAGCATCTTATGCATGACAGAACATCATTTACTGCATTGGAATTCCAACATCCAACCACATTTAGCATCTTAGAAAGAATACCTATATGTGTTTTAATCCTTGTCTTTCCTATTTTAGGTGCGGCTGGGTTCAGAGGTCAGACAGCCGACTCCGTCAACATCGCTGCTCATCAAAGTTTAGTGTCCGGAGCCGCTTTAGACAATCTCGTCGGAATACAAGGCAGCTTCCTCTCCAATGCCGACGCTTTGGACGCCAACTTCATCGCTTCCCAAGAGTACAGTCCTGAAGCCTCCGGACAAATATACAGAACCGAAACAACTGCCCCAGGATTCTCGACCGCTGGTATCTCGTACAACGTAGAAGCTGACTCTCATGGTGACGCAGGCTTCGTTCAAGCACATAGATACGACGATAACGAATATTCTAGCGGCTCTCTCATTTTAGACGATTATAGACTACCCGCTGCTTCATCTGCTAACGCTAACCGGGTATCAGTAAGTTCAGGACAGTATGAACAAGGCAGTACTGCTACTACTGGCGCGTATTCAAGAACTACATCAGGACGGAAATACCAAACTGGTAAATACGTGAAAGATAACTCTGGCCGCTACGTTCATAATCCCGCTGGAGACCGCGCCCTACCATACAAACATGTCGATTCCCCTATCAAACCTTACCTACATGATGCCGATAGATATAAATACACCCATAGCTATGACGTTGGAAAGTACAAGCCAGACGCCAGTAATACTCACTCATCTGGATATTATTATCCTAAACCTAATAAACCATTCGAAGATGGTATTGCGTTCGGATCAGATGGTTCTCAATATGATTCTCAAGGATATACGGACAGTGGTTCCTCAGGCACTTATTACGATGTTACTGGTAATGGCGGTTATTCTTCAGGCTACTCGAGCTCAACTTCACATGGAAACTCAGGTGGAAGTCTATACAAACTTGAGGGGTACATAGGTACTCTCGGTGAAGGTGGTGTTGTTGACAATTCCGGAATCAATGTGCAACAATATAATAGTTACAACAATGCAGACGTAGGAACTTACGTTGATGATTCTAACGCGTATACTGGTGCGGCACATACTTTGACCGCTGGAGCTATCAATGTAGGTTTAGTAGGAAAAACATCTTTAGTCGATGTCAATTATATCGACCAAGGTAATTATCAAAGTGGACACCAAATAGTACACGAAAATGTATAAGGTGGTCAAGTGAACTACGTAGCTGAACCTGCAGTGTCTATTAGCCACGTTGGAACCGATAGCCACAACGACGGGTATCCCTATGGTACTACTCCCACATCGTCCGGAGTACCAACAACTGCCACACCATTCGCTGTAACCACATCTTTGCCTGTAGTCACATCATACAAGACAACTTATGTCCCTGTCGAAGCTAAGACTAGTGTGAAACAAGTTTTCGGCTACACTCAACCAGAAGTTACATATGTGCAGCCATCTGTAGTCGCCGTTAAGCAATACGTTACACCTGGACTTCAAATTGATCACAGCCAGGGATCGAACTACCAATATGAATCAAAGGATTATACTGGATATGACACTTACAACACTGGCTCGACTAAGGAATCCGAGTCGACAGGCTACGTTTATTCTAAACCAAGCACGAAATTCGAAGATGGTGTTTCGTACTCGACTCCCACACCAGCTATATCGATAGATACGTTCAAACCACGAGGATTCAGTCATCAGACACAACATAGAGTGGAAGCAACTGGTTACGAATATTCCAATCCAACACCAGTCACAGAAGTACCTTTCAGGAAGGCTGTAGCGTACACTACATCAGCACCTATTCCAACATACGTTCAACCCACAGAATCTACATATACGCCACATTCTTACAGCCATCAAACTATTCACAAAGTGGAATCAAGCAACGTGTATACACCATCTGTTGAAGTATCAGGATTTGAAGCAGGAAGCTCCGGTATAACTTACGAAGAACCACAAACAGTTGTTCATTACAGTACAGCGAGACCGACCGTCGCTGTTCAACCAGTCGTTACGTTCGGTAGCAGCACTCCTCAACCAGTGGTCTACAGCCAACAAACTTTGCATAAAGTAGACACAAGTAAAATAACCACATACTCTCAAGATGACTCAGCGACTGGGTATGAGTACAATAAACCGAAGGTTCAATTCCAAGAAGGATCAAACTCTGGTTACCAATATTCAACTCCCGCACCTGCAGTGACCTCTACATACAGAACTCCGAGTTACAGCCATCAAACCATACACAAGGTAGAAACTCCAAGGATAGTTCCGTCTTCGACTCCATTGGCTATCACACATGACGAATACGCTTACCAAACGACCCCCGTCAGTGTATACGAAAATCCTTTCTTGAAATACACTCAGAAAGTGACCCCAGTATCTTATAGTCAACAAACAATTCACCAGTTTGATACCAGTCAAACAGACACTGAATCTACCGGTTATGAATACACAAAACCGAGACTTACATATGAAAGACCTAAGACCGTTGTTCAATATACAACAGCACAGCCTGCCATAGCTATTCAACCCGCCATATCTACGTACGAGCCACAATCATACAGCCAACAGACGATCCACAAGGTCGAAGCAAGTCAAGTGAATACTTACTCGCAAGGTGGCGAATCTGGATATGAATATTCACAGCCGGCAATTAAATTTGAAATAGCTTCAGGTATTGAATCATCTACGCCAAAACCTGCTGTTTCCACGTACGCTCCTCATTCCTATAGCCAACAAACAATCCACAAGGTAGATAGACAACAGTATGTTCCTGTATCAAGTACTGCTGCCCCAATTATTGATGTTGCTTATCAACAGCCTGAAGTTACTGTCTATCAGAACCCTATTTTGAAATACACGCAAAGTATTACCCCAGCTCTGTCTGTGGGACCTACGGCTGAAGTATTCACACAAACTTATAAACCAGTGCGCACTAAATTGACTCGTCCAACTCAAGAATCCTATTCGGAAATTAATCAAGGATACACGTACAGCCAGCCTGAAATACAGGTAAACCTCGAAGAATCAAGTAAGCCCTCCTACTCTGATGCCAGTGTTGTATCTCATCAAGTATTCCATCAGTCTCACGATATAGGTGAGTCCGATGCTGGTAAGAAAGTTGTATTCGTATCGACTACACCATCAACACTTGTTTACGAAAGTCACTACACTGATTACGAATCACCAAAAACTGTTGAAACTTACAAAGCACCTGAATATATTCCACCAAAGACCGAGTACCAACAAACATACTCGGTATCTACCGCCGCGCCAGTCATTTATCAGAGTTCGGTAAGCCATGATATCCAAGAAGAATACAAACCTTCGTATACTCAGACGTTTGAGATTCCCAAGAAAGTTGAATCTATTCATTTCTCATCATTCCCTGCTACCGTTACTACTAAATACAATCAATACGAATCCCCGGAGATTCAAGTAGGTTACAAAGCGGAAGAGTATTTACCACCAGTATCATCTACTGCTAGACCCGTCACAACTACGTACAGACCACGGTATTTAACGAGCACAACTCGGGAATATCTGCCTCCTACACCTCAACCTAAATTCAATGCGCCTGAATACCTGCCACCGGCAGAAAATACTTACCTACCCCCAGTAGAAAATACATACCTACCAGCAGCCGAGAATACATACCTACCGCCAGCAGAAAATACTTATCTACCACCAGCAGAAAAGACTTATCTACCGCCAACTGACAATACTTATTTACCACCTGCAGATAATACTTACTTGCCTCCATCTCCAACACCAGAATCCCTAGAATACCTGCCTCCTGCACGCAAGACCTCTGGCTCTAGCATTGTAAACTTTGAATCTTTCGGATATGATAACAATGGCGAATCGTTTGGTGCTAAACTTGGATACAACCCTTACGAAAATAAGGAACAAACGTATTATGCTGAAACATCGTCAACAGCTGCGCCTGTTACACGAAAACAAAACATTGTTGTTGAAACCGCTAAATCTCAGCTGCTTGGTTTTGGAACAGTTGGACCCGATGCTGGATTAGTATCGCCAGTAAGTTACACTACAGCGGCGCCGTATATTGTATCTAGTACCGATAACTCTTACTTACCTCCAAGGATTGTTACATCTACTTACGCACCTGAAATTGAAGTTTCCTCCCCTGTTTCAAGAAGGACAAGACCTAAATACAGGCCATTCGCTAAATCGACAACCCAAGAACCTATTTATTACGAGTCCACTACAAAATACACGGCTCCTGAGTACTTGCCACCATCAGAAGAGACTGACCAACCAATATACAAAAAGTATCAAGTATACAATTCTGATGATAGTTTTGTTTCTAGCACCGCAGCTCCGTATCAAAGAAAGCAAAACATTGTCGTAGAAACCGCTAAATCTCAACTTGGTTTTGGATCGGTTGGATCAGATGCCGGTTTAGTTTCAATCTCAACACCCGTTGAATCGTACAGTTCGACGTACGCACCAATCAAACAAGAATTGGTAGAAGTTACTCCTACTACCTCATCTTTCCGCAGAACGAAACCCAAGGTCGCTGTTGTGACGAAGATAAACGACTTTAACCCTCTCCTTGTAAGAAAATTGGGTGCTGTTTGCAGCTGTCAATCACCTACTTTAGTGCTCAAAGGAAGAAGACCTACCGCGCAGGCTGAATCGAATGACTATATTACTAGCTATGACGATTCCGGCCGTGGGGATCTAGGCGATGATGTTTGGACACAATCTGCTAAATTCCAGAGCACAGTAGTGACACCCACACCAATTGTTACATCTACTTACAATCCTATTATAGTGCCAGATGATTCCTTCTATCAAGATTATCAAGAGGCTAGCAACAATAACGTAGATATTATTTCCAATGGTGAGGCACACCCAGTAGCATACGTATCAAGTACTCCAATAATTTCCACAACAGAGAAATTAATTCGGATTAGACCAAGAGTTAAGGCTGTCACTCCGGCTCCTACTTATAAAACGGTGTTGCTGAACCAAGAGGTTACACCATCTACGATTATAAAGTCATTAGAGGCTTCAGTATCTGTCGATTCTCAATCGTTTGATCGCTACGGTCCGGGTGGATGGAGAAGCAGAGATGAAACTCTCCAAGGATCTGTGGATTGTAAGAGAGCAGGATTGTTCCGTCACCCGAAACAATGTAACAAATTCTACGCTTGCAGATGGGACTGTACGAAACAGAGATTTACGCTTCACGTGTTCAACTGCCCCATTCAATTAAGTTTCGATCCTAATCTAGGTGCTTGTAACTGGCCAAGTCAGGGACCCGCATGTCAAGGCGATACGCTCCTCACAAATACACTTTGAGTTAGTTATATAAAAGACCGTTCAATGAATCTCGACGTGCCATCGAAATTGTGATAAGATGTGATCACGAAATATCCTACGATCTTTATTTACTGTTTATCAGGAATAATTAAGTTGATGATTTGAGTCTCTCTTTTAATTCTATAGGCTTATTTATTTGTTTGATTGTTGTAATGTTATTTTATAGTTATTTATTATTCATGCTCTCGTAAAGCTTATGATCGCTAAGTATTTTGAAGTTTCGGCATTACTGATTGAACATTAGTTACCAGTGTCTAGTTCATATAGTATGTAATGTTTTGTAAAATAGTGAAGTCATATTTTTGTACGTTTATAAATCATTGCGCTGTAATGTAAATATATCATTTTATTCATATATTGTATTTCATTTCATGTCAAGATTACAATAAAAAAATATAAATTGATTTAAATAGTCAAAGTAACTGGCTTTTCAACCGCATCCAAAACATCCTTGTATTTATTTAACAAAGGCACGACTTCTTCTTCGAGGAATTCGGTGACTTGCTCAGGTGCCCTACCAATAAAAGTAGAAGCGTCTAAAATAGCATCCAACTGATGTATTACAGGGCCAAAGTAGCTGTCTTTCTTTACACGTTCAATCAAATCGTTGTCCTTTCCTTCCTGTTTGACTACTGCACCTGCTTCATGTGATAAGACACGAATCTTTTCGTGGCATACTTGACGGTCGCCACCGGCTTGCACCATAGCCATTATAATATTTTCAGTAGCCATAAAAGGTAACTCCTGTGCAATATGGCGAGCAATTACTTTAGGATATACAACTAATCCTTGGCAAATATTAAGAAGAGTAATCAAAGTTGCATCGGCAGTCAAAAAGGCTTCAGCCAACGTAATGCGACGATTGGCTGAATCATCCAGAGTACGTTCAAGCCATTGCACGGCGTGGGTATTAGCAGCATTGGCGTGTAATGTAATCAGATGGCGAGCTAAAGCGCAGCAACGCTCAGAACGCATTGGGTTTCTCTTGTAAGGCATGGCGCTAGATCCAATTTGCGATGCTTCAAACGGCTCCTCAATTTCCTTCCTAGAAGCTAAGATTCGTATATCCGAGCACATCTTATGAATTGTTGCCCCCAATCCAGATAATGCAGAGATAACTTCAAGATCAACCTTCCTTGAATATGTCTGTCCTGTGACGATGTAACGTTTGTCAAAACCAGCCAACTCCGCTACTCTTTTGTCCAGAGCTCGTACCTTGTCACTATCTCCTTTGAATAACTGGAGGAATGACGCTTGCGTTCCTGTAGTGCCTTTCACTCCTCGGAAGCGCAGATCGTCTCTTGCACGAGATAAAGCTCGTTCGTCCATAAGTAGATCACTCAGCCATAGAGATGCGCGTTTTCCTACAGTTGTCAGTTGAGCAGGCTGGAGATGAGTAAATCCGAGGATGGGCAGCGACCTGAAATATAAAATTACAGCTAGTTACTAACTACTTCATATTAAAATATTTTATCCTTCAATACTAGTATTTTAAAAAATCTGTGTTTTACATGAATTTGCCGTTTGCAAAAACTTGGCTTTCAGAAATATTTAGGCGCATAAAAATAACAATTATAAAATTTAAAAATTATAAAATTACTTTTGATATTTTACTTGTATATAAAACCAAATAGAAGATTAACATGAATGTCGAGGTTGAAGTACCATAATGTATCAATAATACTACAGGTACGAAGGCTTACTTGTACTCATCAGCGAATTTGCCAAGCCTGTTGATAATAGCAGCCAGCCTCGGCAAGAGCAGGTCCAGTCCATGTCGCAACACTATCAGGTCGGTGTTGTCTCCGACGTAGCAGGAGGTCGCTCCGAGGTGGATGATGGGAGCTGCCAGGGGACACCTCTCAGCCAGCGTGTGCACGTGCGCCATGACGTCATGACGAACCTTGAAATATAAAACGAAACTATTATAAATAAATCTACACAAATAAAATGAGAATCGAAAATAGCCTTAAGACATCAAAATTTTGGCTTTTTAGAAAAAATATACGTTAAGTAGGAAGATCGAAAAAAAGTTAATATTCATTTACAAGGGTGAAATAATATTAACAGTTATGACACGCTAGAAATAAAAAAAACTGTACAACTTGCAGTATTTGGTCACAAATGCGATGATACTACTAAGGATCAAGTTGCTACGCCTGATCAATTCTTGAAACTATAACACAACACTACAATACTAGCTTAAAACTAGCATAGAGAATTTGAGCATATTTATGGATAGTAAGTACCTTTTTTTCATGATCCGCAGCAGACGCGAAGTCAATGTCGTGAACAGCCTCTTCCAGCTCCGCAATCTGCTCGTCCTTAATGTCTAATCCAAGTTCCTGGAATTGGGAACAAATAAACATGTTTTGTAGTGTTCAGCTTAACCTTCTTAATATAAGTTATAAATTAAGATTTCTTTTCAGTGATGTCCATTCACAATAGGGGTTCAGATATTCAAACTAATGTCGTGATTATTAAGCTTTGATTTAATTAAGGACAACCGTGAGTAATACAGTACTTAATATTTTTCAATGGGACCACATACTTGTACAACAGAACTCTTGCCTATAACCTATAACATACTTATTTTTATTGTGTACAAATACTACCTATCTAAATTAGAATTGTATTATTAATGGCATGAAATTGTAAGTTTGCATTGCAAGCATTGAATTGCAAGTTGTGGTGAATGTTTAAATATTCATATATGAAACATATTGGTGGTAAATGTAGTGGGGAAGTGTTGAATGTTTTGATTGGCATATTCCTTGACGGTTGTTAGTACCCTGTATTAGTACCTATATCATGTTGTTTTACTAAAATAAAACTATTATAGAATGCAATGTGAACGTGGGTCTACTGTAATGTTAGTTCAACCAGAGTATGAATAGCCCCCTATCTTACATTTTATTATTACTGATGATAATGTAGAAATTCCTGTTTGATAAGTACTCCAAATTGATACCTTTACTGCAAATCCGACACTTGCAAGTTTAGTAGTTCTATCATTTTATAGACAATATGTACCTACTGTAAAAGACAAACATGATATTTCTATGAAACAATTCATGCGTAAAAATGTTTTTATGTTTGTTGTCCGAAACCTTAATATAATTTTGGAATGTATTATATTTGGTCATCAAAAGTAATCCTTATAAGTTTATCGTTAGAATTCAGTCTTGAATAAGGTGCGACCAAAATAATGTACTTTTCAACCTGTCCTACTAATTCGCTGAAACAGATAAGATTACACCTCGTTTCAACTGATGATAAAACCATACTCGCTGATAAGTGAAGTCACCCAGTGACGGTTCACCAGTTAACAAAAACGGACATAAGACAAAAGAATCGAAGGATATTCAGAGGAGAATATAGAAGAGAGGAGAGATAGTGATTTGAAAGGATAATTAAGTGAAATTAGTGAAAATGGTGTCCGTGCAAACAATTGCCACGATTGTGGTCAAAGTGTTCAAAATTGTAAGTACAATACTTAGAGAAATTACTTTTGTCATTAATATAGGGTGTGGTAATGCGAGACACTGACACGAGGCTTTAGACATTAGTATTACTATTTAGGGCTTTCAGCAGATCTGTAACCAGCTATAGTTAGGTTATACTCTGGGTTCTTTATTTTACTTTTAAAATGGAAACCCTATAAATAAACTATAAACGTAGACGTTGTTACTCTTCAGAATTAAATTCAAACGTCGCATTTAATAAATCTAAAAACGGCATAAAAAAATCCTTACTTTACTTAGTTGAACTTAATACTAAATTAATAGTAAATTACTCATTAGTACTAACATAAAATATCTTCGTTGCATTCCATACAAAGGGATATGAAAGAGACAAAAGATTTGTTGATAACGTTTTATCCATCGATTGAAGTAATATTAGCGGAATGATATCGTATAGATAAAGAAAGAACAACAGTTTTGAGGCTGTTTGAATTGTAGTCGTGTTGTAGTAAGAAATTCGAAAATGTTGACAAACGTTGAGAATCATTCTTAAATTAATGCCAGTAACTTTATCAAAGAATAATTAAAACATGTTCATGTAACGAAGGTTTATAACGTTCTCATTTACTTATCATAAATTAAGTATCTCATAGAATCAGCAGCGAATTACGAAGCACTTCCTCTCCTTCTGTGGATATGGTAAGAGATGCTAAAGAGGATCTAGGAACTGCGCAGCAGTATTTCCCATTGTAAAATTCATTTTGAGTGACCTACATGCAGGCGCTAAACCTACTTTATTTATCTGACTCCAGGCATTAATAGTTTGTAAAAAGTGATGAATATATAGATGGAAGTCATTTGATTAAAATTGTCCTGTACCAGTTTTTAACATTGTACGTATGAAAATTGTCCTGTAACAGTTTTGTATATAATTATGCTAATGGAATATTGAATGGAATGAATAATACATGAGATGAATCATACAAAAACATGCCGAGTATTGAGATGTGAGCATCATGGTACAATTTCTATAGAATTAAGTCCTTTTTCTTGTTATTCTGTGTAATAATGTGATAACATTGTTACGAAGAAGTTATTTGTGATCCCCGTTCTAGTCATTAATGTTGTGCTTTTGTTATTTTAATGACCTACTTGAAGTAATGTTTTACAACTCATACCTATTCTCATAAGGAAACTTTTGTCAAATTGCCGTATTTGGAATTTTATGAAATTTACTAGAATGACATTATATTTATACAGGTCAAGTTTTTATATTTTACAGTAATATTTAAGAGTTTATAAGGCATTTTTTGTCGATTTTTTTGGCTTTGGCTGTGCTATTAACGCCTTGATATGATGTTAGATTTGTCTTAGTAACAATAGTGACACTGAGTACATTTACAATTCAAATAAATCACTTTAATTTGAGTTAAATTTTGCTTAACTTTTCCGTTGCGACATTTGTGACTTAGATACGCAGTTGGGTTTTATATTTTTTAGAATATGTGACTTTAACACGGGATATTTTTCATACAGGAATGAATGTAATGTAGAGCGCTTTTCATTCAATACAACTTCATCGCGATTTGCAAGTAGGTACGGCATTCCACAGACATTCGCAATATTATGCCTGATAATGATAATATTAATAATCTAAACATTATACCACTAAAATAAGAAAATAATGAAATAGACACCAACAAGTACGGTAACACAGAAAACTTCCTAAGTAAAACCCGAGCGACTACCACACTACTATGAACCAGGTCAAGGTGCTCGGTTCCGTGCTAATGTTGACTTATCACCGACAAAAGCTACCATTTTTTATGCTTAGAACTATTATCTTAGTCACCTATACAGTAGCCTAGATTTTTTCGTATTAACTGATCAACAATATGTATTTAAGCCTATGTTGAATGACGAAAAACCAGAAAGACAAGACTTCTATTAAATATGTATTCAATTCTTTTTTTCTATTTAATTACAATATTTTAGAGGGTAAAACTTACAAATATGTAGTAAAAATACAAATAATAAAATTGCTATTTAAAAAGTACAATAATATTGTACTTTTAAACAAGCAATTTCTTCGAGAAGTTCCAAATATCTAGGAACATATAACCATTTTTTAAAGAAAAGAAAAGCCAAAAACGATTCGATTTAGTTACCACATCAATATTTTTTGAGGTCTAGATTTTCTAAACCGCCGACCGCCGGAGTGAAATAATACTTTTAATAATACCTGATAGGCCTCTGTGGCCTCATTTTCTATCTAACTGATAACGCCGCGCCTTAATGAATTAACATTACTCACTTTCATAAAGCGTATTTTAACAGTTCGTTGCTGAAAATATCTAAACTTGTCTAAGGCGTAACTTAGGGTAGTTTAATTTTGCGCTATCGCGGGAGAGCTGGGTATCACTTTTGTTGAAATATATACTCGTATGCCTTTTTACTTTTTAACGCGAGTGAAACCGCGGGGATAAGCTACTGATAATTTTTTGCTGCAATGTTTCGTCATTGTGCAATACATAGGTAGGTATTTTGCAATAATAGCTGGATATTAAAGGCAATGTGGCTACATATTTATCCCAAGCCTATACTAAGCTTAGGCTTAGCTGAGTCCCACGACTAGTGCGGATCTCACTTGAATACCTAAGTAATAACCGGGTGCAGTCGGAAGTTTTGAATGGGTCACCGCTAGTCAAAATATATTTACAATCAAGGACATTTTCAATTTTTTTTTTACATAATTTGACATATTTGCGACCTTCATTTTCGAAAACCTAGTTTCTTTTTCTACGATTGCAGCCGAAGAAAATGTCTAGATTCAATTTGCAATTAGTGTTAAAATTACACTTTTTATTGTTAGGAAACTTAGTTTTTGTAAATCCCTGTAATCGATTATTTACCTGCTTATTTAATCGATTAACTACTTCGTGTAATATTACCTAGTTTTTATTTGAAAGTCTAGTTTTTCAATTGAGTTTTTTGTATCGCTTCATAGACATTTCATTACTACAATAATGTCATAATTAACTATTACTGCTGAGCACGGGCCTTGGCAAAATTGGGGGAGATTTGAAGCATTTAACATCCCGGAAATTAGCCAAATAGGCCCGGGATGCCCGGATTATTTGTCAAAAATCCCGGGATTACTTATAAAAGTGAGCTGGGGTCGAATTCAAGTTATCTGAGATCGAATTCTCTAGTTGCCGTTACTGACGACGAAAATGAATCGCCTCGTTTCTTATACATACTTATTACAATCAAGTCCCTATCAAATTAAAAATATTTATTGCAAACCTTTATAAAATTACATGAAGCGCCTAAAGACTCATTAGTTCACTGTTCTGTACCCATTGCAAAACGGTAAACATCGTTATCAGATAGGATTGCATATTACTCATGAGCCAGGTACTATGTTTGTTATACGTGACTAACGCTGTGAGTAACTTTGAGTAGCTTACTATAGTTTCCGGAATTATACGAGACATGCCTTGTATAATTCATATTTGTTGTATTGTTTCATAGTTGTCGATGTACCCTTTTGCTTATGTATTAATTCACCCTCTAATGTTTCTGTTAAATGTGCCATTAGGCCACGGCTGTTTCTATTAGCTCTATGCAACTCTTTTTCTCTTCGATTCAACCATGATTATTAATTAATCTTCTGTTTTATAATACTATTTTTTAATTTTACGTTGTCCTCTTCTTTCGTAATTACATTTTGTCACGGGAGCGCGGGGTATCACGTATGTTTAAATATGTATGCCTTATTACTTTTTAACGCGGGTGAAACCGCGGGGACCAGCTAGTCTATAAAAGTCTTTAATGAAACTTCGGATGAATCACAGATGTGTTTCCGAAACATACACTGACAAAGTATTATTTGTAACAACATAATTACGAGTAGTGTTAGTTTTGCAAATCATGGTACTAAATTACATCCACAATTCATTTGACATTGTGGTTCCGATACACATTTTATGGTGATACAAAACGTAATAAATATTTAAGACGTATCTAATATGAATTCATTGGAAGATGCGGTCGATTTTTCCGCCTATTGGCTATCGGACGCCATTATGCAAATCTATCCCCCAGATCATAACATCGTCTATGCATTGAATGTTTAGACTTATTCTACTTATACGAGTTTACAAGATATCTTATTTTTTTGCAATAACATTGAAGTAGAGTCACTTTATTGTAAATGGTCACATTTGTAAGCAACTTCATAAGAACGTTTCTATCTGAAGTCACTCGATAGAGTCTCCAGATATTGCTACTCCCGTGGACTAAGACGAACGTCTCATATAAAATTGAATCGGCATATGAAGTTCTGAAACTTATTAGGTACTGGTACAATGAATATTCATTATGTACAGTTAACTCTACTACAATATAATAATGATTTAAAAAGTAGGTGTTAGGTAAGAGTACTTAACCAGTCGCGTACCCAAGTAGAATCTATACTCCTATGAGTAAGTTATATCATCAACAATTTCCTAAATTTATTCATCAAAAATTTTGCATGTGAACATAATATTAAACATACCCATTAATGCATCAAATATGCCATTCGTATTTATTCATAATTCTCTTATTTTACAATTCTCAATACTTTTCAAAAATTCGAAGTTGATATTAGAATAGTTCCATCATCAACTGCGCAAATAGCGCTATGCGTATACAATGCGATCCTCTGGGCGCTGGACAATCAGACCGTGCTGCCTTGACGCGTCCATTATGAGCCATTATGTACGTGATCGCTTCAATAGGTACATAAT
>DWPU01000005.1:0-16612 GCA_018251975.1 Urbanus esmeraldus
GGTACTAAAATTTTACTATGGAATAAACCGGCGTAAACGTAAACCGTGATCGTATCAAAAAACGTTACAAACTCGTAATAATGGTACGGAGACGTTTTTCTTAAGTTAATAATTTTACTTATTTTTGGAAAGTCTCTTATCCAAAATTTATTTTATAACTGTCTCACAACATGAGTTGTAACAAATTTACAAAATTTCCCCTTTGTACAAAGAGAGTACTCAAAACCTTCGGTTTTTTTTTATTCATTGCAAAGTGTAGACATAAAAGTGCACAATGGATCTTTTCAATGGATTTCAATTAGTGGACATCGCCATTATTTTTACATCCCACCGCCTAGTTTCGAGGAGAAACGAGGTTACATAATTTTCTACTTGCATGTACCGCGGGGACAATGAGGACATGACGATAAGTGGCTACAGCCGCCCATGGACATCTCTTAACGTGTAAAGGTTGCGTTTTTGTGGACCATACCGTTCATTGGGAAGATTTCTTGGAAAATAATAGTAATAATACATAATAGATACATAATAAAAAAAACTGCATGTATAAAGAATCATTTTATTTTTTTAATACAGAATCAATGGCTCTACAAGACAAAGTACTCTGTAGAGCTATTGCAACATATCAAATATTTCATACTGTCTCTTATGACTATATCATAAATAATTTAGCGTACAATATACACAGCTCTGCCTTTATAGAAATACAAAACTTTACTAGCGATTTTGTTTCGAACTTAATACCTAGCTTTAACGTTAAAAATAAATAAATTGTGAAGATGAAAAGACACCACCATTGTTATGGAGGGTCTGGAAGAAGACAAGGTCTCATCATTATATTATACAGAATGTTTTAATGATACCAAATACAAAATTCTTAAAAAATACATAATTTTACAGTGCCATATTCTTTGTTTTAACATGACATGTGATTAATATCTTTTCTATATATACTGCAAAATTATAAATACATATATACAGACATACAATTGATATTTTATCTGATAATATAATATATCATATGATTTCTGTTGGGATACCAAGTAATTGACTAAATTATATTTCGATGTGGCGATTTATTTATAAAATTTGTGCTAATGGCGCCCACAATTAGTTCTCTGTAGAGCTAAAAGTGTGTTTGTGATGTGTTATGTAAAACTGTTTCAAATTCAAAGATATACCTTAGTTGTATAATGCAAGTTCGTATTATAGTGCACTAAATGAGGCACTTGCAAACTGTAAAAAAAAGAAATAGGCATACATACTTCAACATAAGTGATACCCAGCTCTTCCATATGGATCGCACGCTAATACATTTTTCAGAAATTAAAGTAGCCTAAGTTACGCCTTACACCTTCAGTATCTTCTAGTGAAAGTCCCGTCAAAATCGGTTCCGCAGTTTAGAGGATTACTGTAGCCAAACAGACAGACGGAGAATTTGTATAATTGCATTTTTGTTATAGGTATTGTGTATACTTGCGTATGAAATTGAGAGAATAGTTATTTTGAAATCACAAACGAACACTTGAATTTTATTGATTTGTGTCTATCACCCAAACATTACACAATAATGAAACCTTGTCTTTTTATACCTAGTATTATCTATAGGAACCCAATGTTCTAATTTTTCCTATTATCGGTAAACCCACTTACAATTAAATAAAGATTATGTATTTAGCCAATATTTTGTCACTGGTAGGCCAGGATATGTGCAATTTTTCACTGTCAACCATAGACATGGCTTATTTTAGATTATAATCTTAACAATATTAAAGATAGGCGCGCAATTTATATTTAGAAAAAACGCTTAGTTTGTTTAACCCAAAAATATTGAATATAACAAACTAACATTGTATTTTGTTAAAATAATATACAACTATTGTAGGCTTGTGCAATGTCATACAATTTAAACTTCACATTGTTTCAGAGAAAAAATGGCCTTAAACATACGGATGTTTACAGAACAGAAACAGAACAATTTTAAAATCTTTCTAGATAAACGGTTATCTAGAAAGATTTTAAAATTGTTTCTGTTACAACATAACAACCCCATTTACGATTATGATTGCATCATATGAAGAACTTTTGCAAAATTAACAAAACTAAACCACAAATGTAAACAACTTACATAACTCATGTTATGTAACAATTGTTTAAAACAGATGGCTAAATACAGAATGTTCCAGAAATTATATAAACTTATAAACATTTATCATAGGCCATAGCCACACTGAATTTATAAGAGCTATCATCACAAGCCCGACGTAATATACATTAGTAGTAATTACCGTGGAATCAAATAAGTACTCTACTTATAATAAAATAACTGATTCTCATAATCAAGTATTTTATATGAAAGTATTGATTTAACTGAAAAAATGATAGGCTCTGGGCATGAGCATGCAACAATTAGAATACAGTTGTAATTGTAGCTGGCCACCAATTGGCACATAAACATATACATTGTGCTAAATTGTTACAATTATGAAATATGTTTAACATTTTTGATCCATCCATTAACCTCGTACATCACTATCCTGGCCTTAAAATATAAATCTGGAGCAGGACTGTATTTTAAAAAATACAATTTACAATTTAAAAATCTTACTCCAGAATTATCTTTATACATTACATAATAAGTTTACGAATGATATATTTTTTTTCCTTCACCAAAGATATTATAAACAGTGAGGTCGCATCGCGGAACAACCAGGCCATTGAAAATGGCTCCATTTTTTATTTAGCTTGTCAGTGTGTGAGTGAGTATAGTATTGCGCCATAGACAACTCCGACAGAAGGCATATCAATGTTAAACAACTTATGTTCAATGTCAATATATATATGTAATTATAAAATTATACATTGGTTCTTCCCAAAGCAACAGAATTATTTGAGTTATGGACCAACAGCCTTCATCCTGGTTGACTTATGACCAATACTTATAAATACTCTAAATTGTAATTCGCGATAGATTACTCACATTGTACCTATAAGAAAACAATACTTTATTTTTTCAATATATGTATTAGCGATAATAAAAGAATAGATACATAAGTGGCGTCTATAGAATTTGTTTGAATCTTTTTGTAATAATAAATCTACCATCTTGCTGTTATCTTTATAAAACAAATTAGTAATATTAATAGACAATTAAAACATCTAACTATAATCCTACAAATAAAAACAGCGTTGAAAATGAACCCTGATAGACGCCATTTACGCTACACTTCTATTATTAAGTACAGAAAGCATTTTAAATTTCTATAAAATTAGCAATAACTTGTCCATGTGACCATGTTTGTGAAAAATATTTTTTAGAATTGTGATGATATTATTAAGCGTATACTAATTTATTAAAGCAATACCTCCCATAGATCTTTTAAATAAACAAATGTTAATGCTTGAGTAGAAAGTGAACATTTTGAGAATTATTATTTTAAGTATAAATTATGTATAATTATTTTCTATGACACATATTGCTAAAATCATCTGCATAAATGCAGTACAGGAATAAAATGTACAACAACATGTACGCAAATTATTACCAAAACATACAAACATACAAAGATACCAATAGAAAACTCAACTAAACCTATACTTTCACAACATCAATAGCTTTCGATCTAGGAAATAATTAAAAATAAAATTTTCAGTCTTCTATTAAATAGTTAATATAGATCATTATAAATTAGATCTTCCAGATTTACAACATGCAATATACAATTTTTTACAGTTATGGAAAATTGACATATCTATATAAAATGTCCATTTTTATTACTGTTCAGATTGCTTGTTCACACATTAATCAGTGCACATACGCATATGTCACTTGTATAAGACACTTCACACCAGCAGCGTTGGAAGCCTCGCATTGTCTTGTCACAAGTTCATAATAATTCACTAGCAGTTGTTAATGACACACATCTCGAAGAAATGTCATTCTTCAATGGAGCCTTGAAAATCTGCTCATTTTAATATTTGCAATATATATAGATTGATTTCTAACTTAATTGTTCTTGTATATGCAAGACAAATGTTTTTCACAGCATGTCCAAATAAAATCCATTTCAAACAAGTCGAATTCACTTTTCACTTTTTTACACTAATTAAGCACTTTTAAACATAACTTTTTATATACATGTCCGTAGCTTAGCTATAAATTAGTGTATTAAGTAGTTTTTCACTGTCTATTCACTTGTGGATCCATAGTTTACGACAACTTGGCCTGTGCATCAACACCGCTTTTTCGAATTATTGTTTTAATTCCAGTTCACATAAAAAAGCACTTTGCAGACACTCGGCAGTGTGTGTCAAAGCGTCAATCCTATAAAACTAAATCACTTAAATCCAGTTCATGTTATCTTGCATGTTTATTGCTATGTATTGTACATTACATGTTTTGCGGTAAGATCACTTCGCAAACTTCAAATTAAATTTTTATAATACTTTCAGCTCACTTCTCTTCATACTGCATTTAGAAGTAGTCATGATCGTAGGTGGCATCCGGGCTCGACACTTGGCAGTACAAATCTTAAACGTCTCGACTTTACTGGAGTATTTAACTATTCCAGCTGCTTTGACACTTCGCCACACTAACAACAACACTGCCTCACCTCTCTTCATACTGCATTTGGAAGTAGTCGTGATCGTAGGCGGCCCAGGCGGGCTGCGGGTCTCAGTTGGCGCGCGCGCGCTTGGCGTGTCCGGGCGGCGCGTGCGCGTGCGCGTGCGCGTGCGCCGGCCGCGGCTGCAGGTGCGCGTGCTCGTCCGCCGCCAGCCCCGACCGCAGCATGTACTTGAACTGCGGCATGTGCTGCATCACGTCACGGATTTGTACGAGCGCGAGGCCGTTCTCGCCCGCGGCCGCCGATTTACACTTGCCCGAGTTGCGGAGGACTTGCAATTGCGTCCTGCGGAATAATTTTAGCATGAATAACTTTTTCATTGTAAGTAGACAATATACTTCTAAGTATCTCTTATGAGATATCAAGAGTCACACCGATCGTTATTTATTTATTTGACAACCTTTACTTGTTACTCACATACATAACATTTTTTCAATATATTACTAATGCCACTCATGAACATCTGTAATCAATTCCAGGTAAAATTACAGTCCTAAGGTTGGCCACAGTTGCGTTGCTACTCCTAAGGACTGAGCTAGAATGTCTCACATATTTATGTCTCTTTTACCAAACCCTTCAAACTAAAACACAGTGGCGCTTAACACTGCTGTTATTATATAGAAATAGAAGTGACAGTGGTGGTGCCGGAGTCGAACCACAAGGGGTTTCGTAGAAACCATTCTAATTACACCGGCAGCTTTACAACTTTAGACTGGGATTTGAAAGCACTACTGGCATACGGTACATGTACTCACGCGTTCGGCCTGTATAGCGTGAGGTTGAGCGCGTCGAGCATGGCGCGGCAGGTGGTGAGCGACACGCGCGGGAAGAAGTGGCTGGCGAGGTCGGGCAGCGTCATCAGCAGCTCCGTGTACTGGTACGGCTTGGCGTTGATGCACGGGACCATCGTGTTGTCTACTAACGCTTTTTGGACCTATAAAAAAACATGCGTTTTATACACTTTGTATACTCATAGCCTCACAGTAGAATTTTCTCCCGTGTCGTGTGTACTATGAACACACGCGAATTCACAAACATTCAGACTCAGAAAAGAAATCTAAATTCATCATTCAGATGTCATTCTGACCGAAAATCGAACCCGGGACCCATTACGCGTCAGTCGGCATGGTAACCGTTCCGCCAAGCGACATGACTGTTGGATGGACGCAAATGGACTTCCTTAATCAATCCCAGATAATATTTGAGTCTTACCTGGCCATAGGTGGCCTGAAGACCAAGTTGGATAATTTCGATTGACTTAATTGGCTTCTTTAAAAAATAATTTAAGCTATAGTCGATTATTTCTTCTATAAATAATTTTTAAAGGTTTAAAAATACTGAAGCATGTAGTTTTGTTATAGTACCTCACAATGTTTCCCTTCATTGTTAAACTAAGTGGAGGTAATTTATTAAGCAATGTACATACAAAACATTTACCTTATACGGCGTATGGTTGCCAGTGATACTGATTTCTGGGATAGGGGTAAGCCTTTTGCGACTGTCCACGGAGTGAGAGGTTGAGTGGCCATTCATTGTTGCGGTGACTTGTGGCGGCACACTGAAAAATAAAAATAAGAATATCATTAGTCAAGAAGATAATATAGAGCTACGCCAGTCTGTAAAATGATTCA
The DNA here is from genome assembly GCA_018251975.1 of Urbanus esmeraldus. Taxonomy (NCBI): domain Eukaryota; kingdom Metazoa; phylum Arthropoda; class Insecta; order Lepidoptera; family Hesperiidae; genus Urbanus; species Urbanus esmeraldus. Next base: position 6,257 of record DWPU01000005.1, read on the forward strand.
CGTCCTTAAGCTACAGTTTGGGTTCCTTTGATCAGCATATGTATTTAGTATGTTTAAATCGACACTTTTAAATTTTCAATTATTGAAATATTTCTTCTCTTAAAAATATATGTAAACATTATACATAAACTATCTTAGCGAGACGTTATCCTCAACAAGCGACCTAAATGAGTGTATGAGTGTGGTGTAGCCGGTTGTGTGATCTTTTTACTAAGCACGAAGAAATTCGTTACAACTTATTTGTTTTTTTAAACGGTTTTTGTAATATTTATTTTTTATCATTTATTTACGGTCTTGCAATATTAATAAAATACTAAAAAAATCTTGGTCAACGACCTTGATTTCAACTAAAAAAAATATTTTTTTATTTATTTCCACCACTTTTTGAAATATTTTGTTACAGTATTTAACATCAATTTATGGCGCACATATCAAATAAGATATGATTTATTTTTGTGAACCTTCTACTTTGGTAGATTCTTAAATTAAAACACACGGTCGCACTCTGGTTGCCTGCCTTGCCATCCTTGCCTTGTCATCGTATTTATATATTACACGTATTTACAAGTATGTATCCCGAATAAAACTACAAGAAATAGAAGTAAGCAAATTGCCAGTAAATCTTTGCTTTATTTATATACCTACTTATAATTTTATATTCTTTTATACAACATTCAACTGTGTAGGTGCGATCCGACCAGAAACTATATATAAAGTTCCTTTAACGATTTAAATATAAAAATATCCGTATCGTTTAACACATTCAGTCAGTGCAGCAAACAAGTTCTCCAAAAATAGAACGTCAAAATAAAAATAATAAGAAAAGCCATTAAGCGCGGTGACGCATACCGTGTTCAAATAAAACTAAGATCAATGTTGCTGTTGCTAGTTCAAAATAAAACGAAAAAAAAATTTTTTGTGCTTCCAAAATCGAATACAAAATATATTATATTGATTAATTGAGTTCTATGGTTTTTCTGGAGATATTGTGCTTACATACGGACAGAGCAACTGACATCCACAAAAATATTTTTTTATATACTTGTTAATTAAATTTAATGCCCTATAAAGTGATGAACAATGTGTTCTGGACTTAAGTGCATTTTTCATGTCAGTAATTAAGAAGATCAACAATCTTCAAAGCTTCAAATTTCAATCTTCAACTACAAGCTTCAAACTTCAACTAAGAGTAAAGCACAACCTCTTCGTGAAAAAATCTTTGCCCACAGAGCCTAAATCGGTGGCAAGACCAAGACAATAGCGAGTGGGGATTGGTGTCTCAACCGCAAGTTACTGTAATGCAGTATCCGACGACCGACTTTAAAAAAAGCTAAACTTTTTGTCACTATCCAAGATCAAAGCGGTGCTAGTTTCGAAACTGACTAGGAAATACGAGTTCGAATCTGATGAAGGAAATTCACTAATACTTTTATATAACACCAGTGTTTTTTGAGAAATTTCAAAAACATGCAGGTATAACTAAGTTTTATTTCACTATTGCACAGCTAACAATAGCGCAGTTGCATCATCGCATATCGATCCGAAATCCAAAGAATAATAGAATGGATCTATTAGTATCTTGCTAACACTACTGGGTAAGCTATTTGTGATTCATTAATAAGTCTTGTAAAACATCCAAAATTATAAGTTACATTAGGTAGTTATATATTTCACCGCTATTTGAAGTCATACATTTATTTTCAAAATAGCAAAAAAATATCAAACCTGAACTCTACTTTGCAACCTATATTACTAAAAGCTATTTGAGTTACATTACTGCTTTCCCCAAAAACATAATACGTACATCGCAGAAATAGAAAACAGAGTACATAAAACACGATAAAGATCATCACCCAGGTTCACAACGAAAATAAAATTTAGCATTTGGTGTCGTCTGACCGGGGATCGAAGCCAAAACCTTCCGAATGGATAATTTTAGTGACGAATCGCATCGAATCGAAACGCATCATCAACATATCGGCATATACGAATCAAGTATTATTAAAAACACTAGTATTCGACCAGTGGTCGAAGCTTGACCACAATCATAAATTTCTCAAATGTTCCATTTTTTTAAACATAAAGACCGTGAGTGCAAGTGTAGATACCAAAAAGCACAAAATACAAATGTTAATGTGATGTCGCGACATCTATTTAACTCAGCAACTCGTTAAGAGATGGCGCCACTAGTATTTCTCAATCGCGCTATCGAAGACTTCTTAACATCTCGCATATATACCAACCCCTAACTGATACTGTCAGAGCTCGACTGCTCCCCAGGGCATCATCACTTAGCTTAGCGCGGGAATTCCCTTTGCTAAATTAATATAAATTTATACCTACAATTTTTAATATGTACGATATACAAGTATTTTTTTACCATTCTACACAAAATATGTTCAAAGTAACCATTCAACACGCACCGCAGTAAGAAGCGATTATAAATAAGTTTTTAGTCTCTTCTGAATTAAATATAGTAGGATTATTTTTGTCGTATATATTTACGTTCAATAATGTAAAGAGTCAAACCAAAAAATTCTATTTAATATTTTGGAAAAAATATAATTATCACTCTTCGACGTTTTTCTAATCAGTTTAAAGCGGTAGTGAAACTAACACCGAGAAATAAGAGTTTAACAAATGCTACTAATACTTTTATGTATTATAGTGTTTTTTGAGATTTATGAAATAAAAAATCATGCAAGCAAAAGTAAAGAGTACTATTCCGTCATCGCACAGCTGACAATCTCGAAATCGCGTGTTATTCTTTGACTAACTCCGAAATCCAAACAATAAATTTAATCTTATTCTATTTAACCAATCTTTATAATTTTGATTGCGAAAGAGCTAGAGCTTAAATTACCTTTGTGTGCTAGAGAAACAAATCTAAAGGATCAAAATTGAAATAAATAACGGAATTGTGAGTGTATAATTATTGAAGTAAATGTTTCTTCCTAACTAATACATTTATTTTCAGGATACAAATTTTTTGAGAATAATTTTTTTTGTCGGTCTGTCCCTCTTTCTGAGATCGAATTATGTGCAGTCTGTTACGTAAATCTATTATGTGTGCGATAAGATTTTATTCTTCAATAAGAACAATATATCGTAAAATATTTAAACTGCAAAAAATTGTGTGAAAAAAAATATAAATAGGTAAATTAATAATTACTTTGAAACCTCAAAACGCGTACATTAGAAATATTTAGGAAAGCTAAATTTGAAACGATCTAAATAATAATATCATAAGGTATGACCGGGGTTCGAAGCCAGAACCCTCCACGTGGTTAGACTGATAATATTAGTGAGGACTCCAAAATGCGTCGTTAATGTGACTCATCGACAAATCTGCCAATGAATCAAGTATGATTAAGAATCAATGAGTAGGTAGATGTTTTATTTAGATATAGGTACCTATTGGAAGTAAAAAAAAATATTAGGAAAGCAAACGGTGAATTTGTAACTAAATTACTATTAAGTAAGTTAAAAAAGTTTACGTTAAATATTTTTGTGAACAGTGGATGCGAGGTAAACGTTTATTCTTTGAAACAGAGCGTTTTTGACTCATTTGCATAGGTCAAAACTATTTTTAGTTTTTAGTATAAATAAAATCACGTGGCACTATAATTTAGGGGATTTTTTAAAATGATGTCTCATAACATCAAGCCAGATGAATGATGAAATTGGTCGTGGATTTATTTAAACATGTTATTATGAAACTGTGGTGAAATAATTATTAATCTATTTAGTATAAAAACTCAATACATACATAAAGAGTTGAAAACTGATACAACCTTACAATGTTACGTGAAATTAGAGGAAAAAATGGCGTAATTAAAAAAAAATATGGACGCGCCAGTACAATCGAGATTTTGATATCGTCTGCTGGTTTATTCTTTATTGTTGTGATTAACAATCAATCACAAGCCTTAGTTACCTTTATGTTCACCGAAGAACTTAAACTATATTCAATTTACATGGATTTTCTTAATTTGTTCTCAGCTAAAAACAAAGTTGTGAGAACATCAAATATTCAGCTGAAGGCTGAATCCCTACTCCCGTACCGTCCACTCCATCTCCTCACACGTGTGCAATATTCTTACAGTGCCGGCTGCTCAAAACGGCCAGTGGTAAATCGTGCAAACGTTAACTTAGCAAACAAGCATGCAGTCCACATACAAGATAGAGCCCAAACTGTATTGGAGTCGGTCACCGTTGCGTTACTACCTCTGAGGACAAAGTTGGAATGCCTAGTGTGAGTGTCTTTCTTACCACACCCTTCACATCAGATAACAGGGGCGACTAACACTGCTGTTAAAAGATGTGAAGGTGGTGCCTGTCAAACTATGAATGGTTCTAAGAGCTCTAATATGGCATTCACACTACTAAATCAGAGTGGACCATGAATGTTAAATTAATATGAATGTTAAATCCCAAATCTTCTAACGCTAAGTTTTCACAAAATGTAAATGTCATAATTATAAACTATACCGGTGAGTTCACATACGATGATTCCCAGAATATAAGCAGATACCTCAAGCGTACGATACAAACAAAATTATAAAAAAATCATACATATAGGCACAATCATAGAAACTGTAGTCCAAATTAAGAACTTTTTTTTTTAACTTAATTAACTTAATACGAATACCTTATTTAACTAAAAACGTTTGGTATTCACAAAAATGGATTTTATTCTAAAGGTATTAATTTATTGATTTGTTGTTTTTTTTTTTAATTAATTAACTTGTACTATGGGACATCAGCCTATGTTAGTACTTGGTAAATGTATTAATGGACAGTGCAATCAACCTCCAAATAAAAATAATGAAAGTACATGCTCACTTCATAGTCGTCGTGTTGGTCGAGCTCCTCACCAGAGGTGGGGGAGGCTGCTGGCCCATCGCCATTGTTATTGCACTGTTCGGAAACTGCAACGAATCACAAAACAAACATATGTCACCGGAACACAAACAAATCATACAAATACACACGGAACAACAAAATAAATAATGGAGGCGGTTGTTAGATCAACTCGTGTGCACAGTTAGTGAGCTCAAGTAAAGTTCGAAAATAAATGAATGGTTTTATTGGAATGATAAGGATACGTCTACCACTGCACTAAATAGTAGAGTAATTAACAGAATGAAGAAAAAACATTACAAGTAATACTAGGTTTCGACTGCGATTTCATAGTTGGGGATTGAGAATTATTTATTTTTATATTCGGCCTACCAATTTTTTTCATTTTCAATATCGCGCTCTTGCAATATTGCAATCTGTAATCGTTTAAGTGCGTGCGTAAAACGGTAACTAAGTTTTAAATAAATCATAACCTTTTGATAACACAAATCTAATTAAAATCCTTAGGATAGTTCTTTAAATAGATACCTTTAACAGTCAATTCCTAATAGTTCTCTTATGAGTTTGTATGGGTTTTTCCTAGGCTTAAAACTTTAAATATGTAAACAGGACAAACAGGTAAATCAAAATCTTATAATAATAATTACATGGTTGACGATTCAAAATAACGAAATTGTTCGCAGGTTAATTATTAGTTTTAAGAGCTAACACAAATAAAACATATTTTAGCAGAATTTTATTAGTAGTAACCTACTTCTGTGAAAATTTCATAGTTTTCAAAAAGTCTCAATCTTTTCCTTCAATTCAATTTCCTACCAACATATCTAGTAATATCCGATTAGCTACACCTACCATAATAACTAGAATTTATCTCGATGCATTTAATCAAATCCGTGATAACGTATCTAATAATCCCACAAAGCTGTTGAAAGATAAGCTTAAACCCACATAAATCATCCGTATGCCCATGACATTGACAAGCTGTATGTAAGTAGACTGGCAACTGAGCATAATGTAAAATCAGAGATGTAAACAGTGTAAAACATTGCAATAGGCCCATTTTTTGTCACGCATGTATATTTCTGGCTGACCTGCATGCGTGATTAACCCGCTGCAGTCTGTCCGTGTCCTGCGTACGTGTGGCTAGACAGGATAATTAACTACGCAACGATAGAATCACGAGCGTGGAAATACCCGCGTGATAGGAAAAGTCCCAGGGACTGACTTCGATCTTTCATGTACCATTGCTAGGCACACATCTCTTTCCACAACAGATAAACATATTCAAACTACGCTGCTCCTATAGCGATTGTTAGAGATGTCGAGGTAACTACTAGTTTAGCTGTCACGACACCATCCACGAGGATAACAACTATATACTATTCAAAGATGCCAGCACCGAAGCGCGACGACATAACTTGAAATTTGGCTATTATTGGCCACCTACTAGCACAACTCTACCGAAATTTGTATATCTACATAATCTACTAGGCGCAATCCTTACTTTATTTCGTGGAAGTGATTACATATGTAACAAAGGGTTCTGCTCGATAAAATAATTCCGATCCCCGGTCAGTTCGATGTCTTTACTGTTACGATGTCATTACTAGATGGCTGTTTTGAATCTTCAACATGACTCAAAACCTTAATACGAGACTATTGAAATTATGATTTTAACCCGTCAAAATAAAACAATTAATAACTTAATCAATAAATAAACCTGCCAATCAACGTGCGTATGTACGTGAAAATTAAGGTAAAACCTTACAATGAGATTGGAGACCATTTGCTAATTTCAGTAAAAGTCGCCAAAATTTATTTAATGACTTGGGTGTATGATGTCCACAATTTAAAAAAATAAGACATATTTATTCTTCATTTTACATGTTATATTAACTAATCTTAGTTCGCATGTGTAAGCACGTCACACGCATGCGTGACGTGAAAGAGAAAAAATATATCCAAACACGTACGTGTTTATGTTGAGGGTGCGCGTGTGAAAGAGACAAATATGTTACCTGCACGTTCCTCTGGTGTTGTGATCTATGCTGCGGCATGGACGCGGCCGCGGCGGCGATGGCGGCGTTGTTGTACCGCGCGGCCGCCTGCGCCTGCGCCTGGGCCGCTACTTGAGCCTGAAGCAAAGAAAATACAATTAAGTATCGCCTGCATGATGACATGTGATTTCCTGACACGCGGTCGGTTCGGGATTAGATTTTTACAAAAAGACTTAAGAAATGAATTCAATTCTTATATTCTGAGTTTGGCACTGGCATATCATAACGTCAGAAGGAATTTTGTTTCGGAGCTTGTACTAAGCTTCTTACATTCTGCATTATTTAACATAAAGTCTAAACGATTGAAGTAGAATTATTATCATGAGAAAATAATGTTACAACATGCCTCCTTCGCAGTTCTTCCGTGCCTTATGTCGCTTCTATTTGCCCTGTCCTACCTTAAAAATATCGAATGAAACTATGCATTACTCAGTTGATTACTCATTGTAGATTGTTCTACTCATTATAGAAGCGATTTCTGAAATCAGAATTTGAGCTTCGTGATTCAACCTATAAGGGAAAATGGCCTCAAATAATGATAATAGGTACTCGTACTTTTGCCTGTAACTTAGTTCTTATCTCACGAGATATCAGAAGGCATCTAACTAACAAGGTCGAATTGGAACGGATTCGAGAAAAAAAGTACCGGTTAGTAGGGCTGGCACGTGTAACCTTGGCAATTGATGTAAAGTTGAAGCTATGGCAAGTGCGACGGCAAAGAAGCTAAGCAGATCTTGTAAATGAAACTTTATTTTAAAAGATACATGTTATGGAGTTTTGTTCACCGCTTCTTCTTCGTAACAAAAACACCTTTGAAGTGGTGGTATTTTTTAATTGACGTTCAAAAAGAATCTACCTACTATCTTTCTTATCTTTTACCTTTTACTATGGCAATGGTTACAACTCTAGTAATAAAAAAGAAAATAAAATCACATAATAGAATCGCATTAGCGTTAATTAAATCGAATATACGAGCAAAAAGTATCATCGCCTAAAGGTGACATCGATGTTCCGACGGGCCATTTAAAAATATAATGCTCTTATGTGCCGTGTTCAATTTCACTTAATTATACAAATAACTAAGTTTCAATATCATGTGACACGCTATTTTCTTGTAACAGCAATGTATAACAGTGTAATGAAATAACTGGCAGTATACAATAAAACACATGAGAATCTGCGTGTTTGTCAACCCTAATAATGACTATGTTAGGATTCCGTTTAGGTATCGACTTTTTATACGGTACTTAACTAGAATTTAATTATATCGCTGGGGGAAAATCTAATACCCGTTGTCAATCAGACATTGATCAAAGTTGAATAAATAATATGCACCAATGTGTTTTGGAAGGCTATACAATTTACACAAATAAGTTAATTTTTTGATCAAATTAAAGTAAAAAGCGAGCATGAGAATCCACCTAATGATAAACAGACATTTCCCAAGGAATTGGACACGTGAGATGGCATAAATCTTACAGATGTCCATGGGCGCCAGTGGCTACTTACCATCACGTGGGCTCCATGCTCGTTTGCTATGATATTTACAAAAAGGTGCATGATGACACAGCTACCTTTAAGACACTCAAAAGTAAAACAGCAGACACTACTACAAGGCTAAGCGTCATACTAATGCACTAGCCTTTCTAGGCAGGTGTCCCGGTTCGAGTTCCGTTCTTGACAAATATTCGTGTCATGGTCAAGGATTCGCCTGCGTCTAACACAGGATATCCCTATATAGGAGCTAAGAAATATTTGCGATCCATCTATCAGCTGGTAAAAATCCACGGTTGGACATACTTCCTCAGAACAAGGTGTTTTGCCGTAGACACTGCTACATGTCGATGAGACTCAGACGTTAATTCTGAATGAATTCATAGATTTTTTTTTAAATGAATTGTGTTTTACATACCTACCGTCAAGTTTAACGTGTTAATTCAAAGTTGTTTTATAACTTATGCGGCAAACCAATAAAACATTCATAGAGTTAACTAGCTAAGAGACGCTAGTTTTCATGTGTTCCAATAATGAGTCATTTTAAAACATTTTACAAACACCTTTAAGGCTCTATATAGCTAACTAAAGCAACCTACTTTCAATGTACATACTTATAGGCCCTACAGTTAACAAAAATACTTTCATATAAAGAACAAATTACCGCACATAGAAGTGCTTGGTAGTTTAAAGTTAACGACGGACCAAAAAACATAAGAGCACGTTCATAACAGCATTTCTCCACCATAACCGCTCTCTAATAATTCCGTTATTGCACGACTATCTGAATCTGCAGAACTAACGGTGTCCCGGTTTACAGCGTCACGTCAAAATAACCTTACTTTTTTAAACTTCAAAAGATGTATGAAGCAATTAAGAACTAGTTTAATTGTGTAGTTAACGCGCCTTATCCGTCACATGAAAAAAATGTACTTGAAAGATATTACCATTAAATGATTATGCGAATTGATGACGATGAAGTCTTCAATTAGTTCAATTACAGACAAATCACACCTCTGAAAACAAAATATCTTTGGAATTCACATCACATCAATGTACATGTCCATAGACAACGACCAGTTGATGGATCCACTACATTTTGCATGATCTCTTCCAGGTACTCTACAGGAGAGTCTTCTTATGTAACGATCCGCTACCCTATAGCGGATTGTTGATAGATTTAGGCCTTATTCTTAAGACGCAGGTTAGTGCCCGCGTGACGTTCCCGTCGGCATGCGTGGCACATGCACCCTATCATGAATGTGCCACGGATGATGGACACGATGAGTGTCAATGCAACGTTTTGATGCAAGTGAGATAGCCCGACATTTTCAATTCCATGAAGGTGTGCCACCCACCTGTGCAAGCCTGAGGACCTGTTGCGTCTGCGCCTGCGTGAGCGTGCCGGGCAGGTTCCAGCCGTTGGCGATGGCCTGCACGGTGGCGGCGGCGAGCCCCGAGTGCGGCATCTGCATGGCCGCGGAGGCCGGCGAGTGGCGCGGCGTGGGCCGGCGGCCGCGCGAGGCGCCCACGCCCATGCCCACGCCGCCCGCCACCGCGCCCACCGCGCCCGGCGGCGGCGCCGGCGGCGCCCGCGTCCACTGACCACCGCCTGACACTGAACCTGTAATCGTTTATGATATTAGGATAATGTTGATATTAAGATATAGTCGCGTAGCTACCCAAAGATTATTTTTCAAATGCTGGAAAAAGAAATAGTGAAGACATTTTCTGTTAGAAACGGTGATTAATTTTTGTTATAACCCCAATCACAAGCAACAGACCACAATGATAAAAATTTCAAGAGTTTTTCACGAGTAAACATACATAGATTAATATTATTAACCTTCACGGTTATAAGTATGCTAATTAAGGAATTCATATATTTTTTAACTTTTAATTGTAGTAATAACGATCATAAAACATAAACAAATGTCTAATT
>DWPU01000006.1:0-15878 GCA_018251975.1 Urbanus esmeraldus
ATGCAAGCGTGTAGCGATGCGCCGAGACGCTAAAATCAGCGCCCATTCGTATTCATACGGACGCGCCGTCGATTTTATTATTACATACAAGCGGTGGCGAGCTGCCAGCCGTCAACCAGACCATCAGCCTTCACCGCTGCCTACCAAATTATTACAACATTTTCAGAAATATTTTTATATTTCATACCACGGCCGCTCACTACACGGTTATCGCGAGAGGCCGTTGCATAAAATGTAAAAATATTTTCTCCGCTGACTACAATTGACGCGAAGAGTTCCGTCAATCATAGCCCCTGGAGAAACAAACGCTAAGGCCTATGCGCCTGAGTGAATAATTGACATGTATTTTTTGTAATGTATCTCACGTTACAAATATAGTATCTATCAGCTTCACATGATCTGGAAGAAAAATAATGTTGTGGTTTACAAAAAATTTTCAAGAATCATAATATATAGAGAAATATCTCGTATCAGATCTCGGATTTCGTATCCGAACTTGATCTTAAGAAAAGGAGTCATCACGAGGAATAGAGGAATAGTACAAGCCGCTCGGATAAGTAACGCAACAGCGTTTAACACTGTTTATGAAAGTGGCGTCTGTCCCGCCGGATTCGAACTACGAAAGGCTCCACCTCTTCAAACATTGTCTCTGTCCGCAGATGCGCCATCATGCCGCAGCGGCGGCGTGTCGGTGGTGGGCGCGGCGCGCGGCGAGTCCGTGGTGATCGTGTGCGAGGTGGACGCCGACCCGCCCGCCGCCGTCTTCAAGTGGAAGTTCAACAACTCGGGCGAGACGCTCGACGTCGCCGCCGACCGGTACACGTCCAACGGCAGCGCTTCCAGTCTTAAGTGAGTATCTACTAACTATTGCATGTTGGTTTATGATACAATGAAAACCAGATTTTGTTGAGTATAGCTTGTATGAGTATGGTTCGACCGTGGAGGTACTCCGATTTTTAGCATGAAGATTGATTTTAGCATGGTTTCCGGCTTACTTTAAACGTGACGACCATATTGAGTTAAAGTAATATGAAAATTAGGTATTGTCTTCATTGAAAACAGTTGGCTATGTTACCGTCAGTTACGTCTTTTCCGTCTGTACGTATGTTAATTCGTATATCCAAATAAATTTTAATTCTTCTTAAATCATTAAAAACACTTCTAAAACAATACCGTCAAACAATAGTAACAAATATGTTCAAAACCAGTGCAATCAAGAAGATGCAAGAATCACACTGTAGATATGCACCAAACCTTCTAAAGTTCTTCAAATGAATGTGTGGGTCATGAGGATAAAAAAAATCCACATAAAATTGTACTGTCACGTATAATGTTATCACGTAGCCTGAGTTGAATGAATCCTATAGATAAATAAATATTGAAGAGCTGAATGGAAAGGATTGACCTAATTTTAAATTCTAAAGGCTTTGTGCGAATGACGTCCGACCACATTCACAGGTTTTGTTTTTTGTAAATGTATACCTACGATCTTTTGTAGACGTAAGCTGGCCCAAAATTTTGTTAAGTTATACAATGTTCAAAGCACCGTTCAACTGAAGGGTGGTTTCTATTATATAACACATTTATAAAATTTAAAAAGCATAAGAGGATTTAGTCCATCAGATATATTGATACTGCGATCTATAAAAACTGCAATCTCAAATAGGTTTGGACTCTATCTGTTTAAAGTTGGCTTTACCACATTTTCACCACGCCATCATAGTAGATCACAACAACGCTATGCAATGAAATTTCTATGAAAACCCAAAAATATGGCTAACGGGGTAATGAATAACTACATGTTTTAAAATTTATTTATTCATGCTAAAACTGTTCTTTAAAATCGATGTAAATAATATTTTCGTTTCCCAAAGTGTACCTGCCACGCCCGCGGCACACAGTAACAAACTCGGCTGCGAGCGTGTGAATAGCACAATCCGAATCCGTTTAGGGACAAATCGATATGGATTTAACGTCATCGCCCCAAACCAATATCCAATAAAGCCTATCATAACTAAATTCCTTCGGTGTCAACTGAGTTACATGTTTCAACGCCTGCATTCAATGCGTTAACCGTAATTGCAAATGAATTAGGAATGGAAGCTTTGTACATCCCTCAGTTGATGCAAAAAGTTCTGCTGTATTAATCCCATATTGTTTTCACATAATGAATTTAAAGAACATTGTTGTTTACTTTTATATTATGTACTTCTTACATCCGCAAATGTGTAGTTAAGACGGCTACAGAACATAACAGCCAACTAGCCTCTAAAAGGTTTTACGTACATTGATTAATGATTCCTTGGATGTTTGTGTTTAGGTTAAGTACTTATAAAGAGTTAAACTGGCTCGGCTAAAGCCTATAGAACATAATTTCCTTGTAAACTTTTTTAACAGAAAAATAATATATGCTAAGATCAATTTCTACTTATTGTGCATAAGTAGAAGAAGTTGCATTTCAGTCAAAGGATATTTTTCTACGGCTTTTAACTTAATGTTAGCATTTAGGTTTGAATGGCCCCTCAGGTACACGCCGGTGGCCGACCTGGACTACGGCACGCTGTCGTGCTCCGCGTCCAACGAGGTGGGCTCGCAGCTCGCGCCCTGCGTCTTCCAGATGGTGGCCGCTGGTGAGTCACTGATCTTTGACAAATTATCCTTCACCCTTCCTTCGTCCTTCACCCATTACTTTATTATGAGCAGTGCGAGAGGTTTCGACTATAGTCCATCGCGGTAGTCAAGTGCGGAATTTAATTAAGAGACGTGTAGATCTTTATGACTGTGTTATTAACTTTTCAAAGTCAATTCTGTACCGTAAATAATACAAACAGCAGTAGTTGACAGCTAGTTTTAACAGTTTTGGTTTTCGTTATAGAGCGGGGATTTATAATCTTTTAATCATAATGAATGGTTGATCTTGCCATGCACCATCACCTGTAAGTATAATTATTTTTATACTTTCGGACCACTTCTGACTACGCCGACCATTTTTAAAGTCGCAGTAGGATCAGTGATCCATCGAACATTGATTCAGAAACAAATATGTTATGATGACCGATTTCTACACAAGCTATAAGTAGTCCATAATTAAACGAATATCCTAAGATTGTGTTGTATGTCTCCGCCAACACGCACTGGAGCAACGTGGTGGAGTACGCTACAAGCCTCTCTCAGATGTGGGAGAAGACCCGTGCCCAGCAGTGGGACATAAAAAGTGTGTGTGTGTGTGTGTGTTGTAGGTATGTGTAACTGAACAATGTGTGTGTGCAGGCAAGCCGCACGCGCCGCGGAACTGCACGCTGTGGAACCAGACGGCGGAGTCGGTGGAGGTGTCGTGCGTGGCGGGCTTCGACGGCGGCCTGCCGCAGCGCTTCCTGCTCGAGGTGTACTCCGCAGACGGCACCGTGCCCAGGTATGGCCTCGAGGACCCACATTCGATCCATGTTCAAGCGTGGTTTGGGACTATGTACGAAAAAACGATGAAGATAGCGCTTATTTCATCCATCTGTCTGTAAAATTATAGTCTATTAAAACCTATGCAATGAGCTGTAATCTGGTAATTGTGTTTACAAGTATAACTGAATGTGCGTGGACCGCAAAATTCATCTTTAAATCTCGAGGCGAAGAATAAGAGATTATTTTGAGCTAAGTTCGAATTGAGATCATCGGTGAAACGAAATTCATTCGGCGTGGTAATAACTTTGTAATACTTGCCATAACAAACATTTTACTAATTTTAAATAAATTGAAAACTAGATGACCAGAGCTAGGTCAACTCAAACGGAATAAAACACGAGCATCAAAAAAATACATGAATTTTTATCGCAAATTTATTTAATTCCCGCGTCCTGTGCAGATGTCGCGGTCGCGCCGCTCCAAACGCCGCGCAAAACAAAACGAACACAACAAAATGAGGCTGGTAATAGTTTTATTTCGATAAAAAAACTCGGTAACGAACTAGTTACAGTGCGACCCGGCCACGTTTTGTATTCACAGCAATAGATTCGAGCCGTTTAAATGTTTTAAGCAGTCGGTAAGTAGGTTAATGAAGACTCCATGGGCCCTAATCTGCCGTTCCACCTGGCTGCAATAAAAAGCGGTATTTTACTAATAAGCGCCTCCGTTCTCCGGGAGGCGGGCGAGAGGGGGGAGGGGCCTTGTTTTTAATATTACAGAGGCAATCTGCCCGTACAGTGCTGCGCCGTAGCGCTCCGTGACACCCGCCACACCGGCTCAAGTACCACATATGACATTTTCACCAGACTCGCGATTCTGCGACTGACTGTATCGTGGCCATCAGATTTATAAGAAATTATTAAAACTAATTTACGTAATGAGTATGAAACATAAAAAGTTTTGCAATAGCGACAATGAGCAAAAAATAAACATACATTGGTAAGTAATATCAATACTTAACATCGTATTCATTGTTTTAATTAGCTATAAACATTAACACGAACAAAATATATTAGCGAGAAAAAAAGAAGAAGAAATATCCCTGTAATTACGCGACTTAATTTGCACGGTCGCCTAACACGCAACGTAAGTACGCCACGTAGAGTTTAAACAACTGCACGCGTCGCTCCGCTGCTGTCGTCGTTTCAAACAATAGTATGCTCGCATTCTCTCGAAGATAAATTACGTTTGTAGCGAATAAAGTCGCGGATGATCGCCGGCTGCAGCATAAACATAACTCACGACGGCGGCGCGAAGTAATGGCCTGAAAAAAGGGTTCCACGCGGGCGCAGCGCCACCGCCGGGCGCCGCGGCGGAAGCGTCGCCGCCGGACACGACAATGGCGCGCGGACAAAGGCCACTAACGAGGATTTAGATGCGCGCAAGAATGCCACCCCCTTTCTTCTCAAAAACGACCGAATTTATTGAAGGTCGCCACGCGCGGTTATGAAAAATTTGACGTAAATTGTTCACCCCATTATTTGTATTACGGCCCCGTAACGAGAATTTTTAGACCCAAAAATGCGAGCTTAGCAATTCTAAGCACTTTCTGTCGGCCTATTTTATATTTCTTTACTAGGTCTTTTACTTGCCCCTAGAGACGAATTATTATCCCTTTCATTGCTTAGCACAAAGAGGGACTATCAATAAATTATTATCAGCAGTAGGTACTAACATTACATAAGCTACTTCTTAATACAAAGTCGTCTTTATAAATGGATTTTTATTCCAAACTCCCAATAAAACCTTGAGTCAACTTTTTCAACATACTTTTAAGCTGCTCTGAGGAATTATTCGGCGCTTTAATTGATAGTAACGGATGATATTAGAAAATCATTTTCTAACAAATTGTAGGCAAATGTACCCAGACTATTTTGTCAAAAGCTTTGTCAATTTATAGGGTACACCATCCATCTTGTATAAACGGTCGGAATTATGTATCTACATCGGCGGCAGGTGGGCGCTGCGTAAATTCGGGGTGACGCACGGACACTTTAATTATTAATAGATGAACCCTGAATGGATGCTTCAGGTCCATATCGGGCGCAATCTGTTGCTAAGCACTTAAATCGATGAAATGAAAACATGAACGTCGGATATTTGAAGCTTCTTGGTAGCAAAATGTATCTACCTATCATATTTTAAGAGAAGATTTCTTTTTCTATATAACTTGCCCAGCAGCGGGGTATAAACATAAACAAATATTATGTTTATACCCCGCTGCTGGGCACGGAACTCT
This sequence comes from Urbanus esmeraldus, assembly GCA_018251975.1. Classification (NCBI taxonomy): domain Eukaryota; kingdom Metazoa; phylum Arthropoda; class Insecta; order Lepidoptera; family Hesperiidae; genus Urbanus; species Urbanus esmeraldus. The sequence continues at coordinate 5,696 of DWPU01000006.1, forward strand.
TCCCATAGACAGCAGTGCGTCATCGACTTATCTGTGGTGGATCTTTTAAAACAGGCACTCAACACGCCCGAAATTTAGCCACAAGCGGTCACCCATCCATCTCTCTATCTCGTCCAACATTACTTAAGTTTTCAGATAGGTTTCAGTGTCTCGCATGGCTACACACACTAAGTATTTAATAGTAGAAGACTACATTTCTCGTAATTTCCTGACTACTCATCGTCCACTGGTCCACAGAATAAACCTGACGTCGGAGGAGCCGTCGTGGACGGTGCGCGGGCTGGAGTGGGACGTGCGGTTCCGGCTGGCGGCCGTCGCCGTCAACGGCAAGGGCCGCTCGCCGCCCGCGCGCCTCGACGACGTGCTCTTCCGCGACCCTGAGAAACGGACGGGTGAGTACTACGCTTAACAGATAACATTGCTGTTAGGGCCGATTGGGATGATGCTCCTTTTTCTACGCGGGTACGCGTGTGCGTTAATATACCTGTTGTATTTTCAAAAAATGTTTTTTAAAGTAAAGATATTCAAGCACCCTCGAAATAAAATTAGTTCTCAAAAATACCAAAATAAATATTCTTATCCTACTTCAGTATTATACTTCTGACATTGTGACAAAAGGTAAGATATGAAAATATAAGCTGATTCAGTTAACATTGAAAATGAAAACAATGCTGAAAACGATTCTTTCTTTGAATTTAATTAATACCTGTGCAAAACAAGATCCAAACCTAATGAGCGGTACCTGACTCATAACATCGATGATAAGAATGCAGCACTTGTCTATAACTAGTTTTCCTAAATCACTCAGCTAAACTCGATTTGAAGGGTAGGGAACGTCCCGCGGGAGCGGCGGCCGGCACTAAGTAGCGGCCGCCCTTATCCCGCTCGAATTATTAGCCCGGGAGAAAACATTAGGCTCGCCGGGAAAATACAAGTAACGAGGAAAAGTGGCTCAAGCACCCTAAGGTTTGATGCCGGGGAAGTCATGACTCCAGCGTTTATGCCGGCGCAAAGACCGGGATAACGGAATTACCGTGGTGTCCAAAGCCTTCGATTAGCGGTAGTCTTCGCTGTAAACTTAAGTAAATTGCCCGTTAACTCAATGTGCGCACCGACCAAAAACTCAAACGTAAAGATGCGAGTGAAAAACCAACAGATGAGTTTCTGCTGCTAATCGACATTATTTCTTTTTCTTTTGTTTCTTTATATCAGCAGCAGAAAGCAGATACATTAATTAATGTCACATTACAGTAAAGTTGAACAAAGTTGATCTGCTATCTCAACTATCTACAGTTCAGATCAGTATGGTCACCGTTTATCTGAAATACGTAAATGTTCATAAATCCCACGAACGGAACGTGATCGGTATTGTTATTGTTGTTATTCTCGTATATTGTTTTCGACACGCCCTGGAGGCACATAATAATGAGCGCATCATGTATACACTTCCATGTATTGCGTGACTGTTAACCTATATGCCCGTACATAAACACAGGCTTATTTTAAAACCGTAGTTAACTAACATTTCATTACGTAATACCTTTTAGTAAATTTGCTTTGCAAATTAGTTCGCCTTAGTAGGCTAGGTCATTAGATTTCCGTTAAGGGAAGCAAAAAATAGTGGCAGTGAAGCTGGCAGGCTCGGTCCTCGTCCTCGGCGGCGCATGGGCCGGCTCGCCTGCAGCCTTCAGATAATCCCATTTTAATTAAACGGAAATCCACCTCCGAGATTAATCAGCAGCCTTAGACGCCGCCGCCCCGCCCTCGGCTCTCGATCTTACCCCGGGATTAAAGAACGTCACTGTATCCTACCCCAATTATTTGTCATTGATATCTTGTCCATTAAGACAAACATATTACAGAAAATTAGCTAATAAATCTTTACGTTTTTGTACGTAACATGACGACCAATTTGTATCAGATTAAGTCATCTACAGGTCTAACAGGTGCAATTAAGAAAAGTGCCTTATAATTTTTTTATACTTAATACGCAAATATCAGACGAGCAACCTGTTTGTTAATGGTACCCACCCATAGGCCACCCATGCACATTTATAACCTCCCCAAATAGAATTACAGTCCTTCCGAAGGTCACCCATAGATGCGTTAACACAATATTACTTACACACTCTTCAAACCTCAAGACACCAACATTTAACACTGTTATTAGATAGACATAGGTGTAGATGTGATGCTTCCGGAGTCGAATTACAAAGAGCTCTACCACTTTCTAGACTTCTTTTGTAAGATAATATATTTGTAAGACTGAATTTACATTTCATGCAAATATCAAATAAAAACTTATAAAGTGGACAGAACAATAGGTACTAACATTAGTACTTAATACAACAAACTCAATTTAACAACTAAGATAACAGCTAATAGGACTTTAGTATGTTACTGCTACGTATGCGCACACTCTCGGCTGCAACCTCCAGATAATCCCATTTTAATTAAACGTTGATCCACCGGCAAGACTAATCAAGGGTCTCTAAATACCGACGATGCCAGCCTCCGATCTTACCCTCCGATTGAATTACGTCACAACAACCTGACTGAATTATCTTCTATTGAAATGCTCTAACTCATCAAGGATGTTTTTTCGAGGATCGTTGTTCCGTTTCCTGTAAGAAATTGATGAATGCTGGTCATTCTATATGTTATTTACTTCTTATAGTACCTTTAAATTATATGACTCGTAAAATAATGGGTACAGTACGAAGTACACCGAGAAGAATTTATGGAAAAAATGTATGTTATGTAGTTCCTTATCCTTCTTCTTCATAAACTGACGTTGCGAAACTGTGGTCATTTATTGTTCAAAAACTGCTCTGTGAAAAATCTAAATACTATTATTAAAATATTCTGATTTTGCTTTTTTAAATTTCTAAATGTGCGTTAAATTTGTCTAAATTGGCGTCGTGCGACATTACTACTGTACATACGTATTGCTCGTATTCTCCGTAAATTTAATTGTAAAAGGGCTAAAAAAGTTCAAGATTTGTGCTTAAAGTTACACCGTTTTAATCAGTGTAGTTTTTCCAATAAAACTGTGCCATATTTACGTCGATAGAGTGACTGAACAAGAATCAAATCCACAAAACAAGTGCAAAATCTTCCGTTAATAACTAACGAGTGACAGTGAAAACAATAGAATGGACTTTGAACTCACCAGCTGACTTCGTTATCTGATCTAACATACGAGTTGACCTGCAGCTACTGTTACTTATTTCACGCTCTTAGTTAACGACATCGATAGTGTATTGGTCTGTCACTGGCACTTCGAAAGAGCGATCGTGAGTTCGAGCCCTACCGGAGACGATTATTTTTGATATTGTTTATCTTTTTTTTTTTTAAGTTTCTTTTTTTATAAAGTACTTTTTGGTGATTTTTTTTGTTTTTAATAATTTTATCAATTATAATTTAACAACAAAAAGAATTTAAAAGGGAAGAGGAAAAGAAAGGAAAAAAAAAATTTGAAATGTCTTCTGCGGCCAATACATGTTTTGGATGCCGAAACGTCCTACCGAAAAAAGAATACATAGACTGTTCTCACTGTCATCGTTCATACGACTTGCTCTGTGCTAATATCTCCTCGAAGCGTTTTTACTTGATGGATCAGCAGCGTAAAAAGTCTTGGAAATGCCTGGAATGTCAAAGTAAGAAACCTAAGAGTGATAACTCTAACACCCCCGTACGCGCAAATATGCGCTCGTTCGACTCTGAGGATGAAAGCGTGCATCTAAGCCGCGATGAAGAGAGCAACGTTACCTTACGGGTCAAAAAACAACGCTCCAAATCCGACAGCAACGATTCTTACGTAACTGAGGATAAACTTCGCAAGATCATTCGGCAGGACATGACTGAGATCATCACCGATCTCGTTTCCAAGCACCTAGCAAGTATAACCAACCAAATAACAGGGTTTCAGGAATCTCTATCTTTCCTGAGTAAACAGTACGATGATCTTAAAAAGTCTGTGGACGAAAAAAACATCATTATCAGTAATCTAGAATCGGTAAATATTACTCTGACAACACAAATGAAGTCTTTATCCGAAAGACTTGGTCAGATCGAACAGCACTCGCGATCAAATAATTTAGAAATAAATGGCATACCTGAACATGGATCAGAAAATTTATTCAAAACCATAGAGCAACTGGGCAACACAGTAGACAATCCCTTCGCTGAAAACGATATTCTCCACGTAACTCGCATATCTAAACTAAACAAAGAGAGTGATCGACCTCGTGCCGTGATAGTCAAGCTGCGTAGTCAACGTCGTCGTGATGAACTTCTGGCCGCAGTCATTAGATACAACAAAAAGAACAAAATAGATAAATTGAATTCTGAGCACCTCGGATATGGAGGACGTCGAGTGCCAGTGTTTGTATCTGAGCACTTAACACCTGCCAACAAGAGCTTACATGCGGCAACGCGGAAAAAGGCGAAAGACTCCGGGTACAAATTCGTATGGGTTAGAGATGGCAGAGTACTTACAAGAAAAGACGAGCAAAGTCCTGCCATCGTTATAAAGGATGTCGAGTGTTTAAAATTAATAACCTAACTATGTAATCAATTATAAAGTGAATTGGTATTATAAGCATACACAATGGCTGTAACTATTTACTATCAAAACGTTCGCGGTATTAGGACCAAAACTGAGGATGTTCTTCAGAATATCTTACTTAATAACTACAATGTCATTGCACTAACAGAAACTTGGTTAAATTGTAACATTGAAAATAATGAATTTATAGACAAGCGATACGTTGTATACCGTAGAGATAGGCTGTGTACTAGGGAATCCAAAAAAGACGGAGGTGGAGTTATGATTGCCGTCGACAAACATTTCAGCTCTACACATCGACATTACTCTGTAGGTAATGAAGAGTACTTGTGGGTAACGATAGAGGTTAAACTAAACCAAACTGTTAAAAAAGTATCAATCTGTGTGTTATACTTACCTCCTCCTGTCAGTTTGGAATCTCTAAACCATTTTCTAGATGATGCTAACACTGTACTTGAGCAGACAGACGAAGTGGTCATTGTCGGCGACTTCAACTTAAGTTTTATAAACTGGTCTAGGACCTTGGATGTAGCTTCATATACACCATCAAACTATAATAGTAAATTAGGTCTGCCATTAATCGATTTCATGTCTAGTAATAATTTAAAACAGATGAACGGTGTACCTAACAACGATGCTAAATTATTGGACCTGGTGTTAACTAACTGTAACACACTCGAAGTACTTAACTCAGCCAATGCGTTAAGCAAAATAGATCCCAAACATCCTCCACTACTTATCTCCTTATCTAATCACAAGCCCAACTTTCTAAAATCCTCCGTATCTCCCAGACACAACTTTTTTAAAGCAGACTACATTAAAATTGTAGAACACTTAAATAGCATAAACTGGTACTCCGAATCAGCTGAATCAGATAACGTCAATGAAATGACTTCTAAGTTTTACAAACTATTAAGAAATACCATAGAATTGTACACACCAAAAACAATGCCCAAAAACAAGAAATTCCCTCCATGGTTCACAAAGCCACTTATTAAAATGCTTGCTGAAAAAGAAAAACTAAGGCGCAAATATCGAAAATTTAAAAATCCCCGTGACAAATTAGAATTTGAGATACTACGAGAACGCAGTCATAAATTATATGGCCAATGCCTGAAGACGTACAAGATCCGCATTGAAAGCAATATATCGAAAAATCCCAAAGCCTTTTGGCGTTACGTCAAAGACAGACGCAATGGTGACTCAACCTTGCCATCAGAGATGCACTTAGAAGATCGGGTCGCCAAGTCTGGAACGGAAATAGCTGGACTCTTCGCGACTAATTTTTCTTCAGTATTCAGCAAAAAATCACTACCAAATAAAATAAATTACTCGGATATCACAGATTGCTTATGCCGCATCTCGATCACTGAGAGGGACATTGTACGTGCCATTAAAAAAATAGAAATTTATAAGAGTGCCGGCCCCGACGATGTACCCCCTATATTTTTAAAACGATGTGGTTCTAGTCTTGCGCTACCACTCTCTTTAATCTTCAACAGATCTCTAGCTGACGGTATATTCCCTGACGAGTGGAAGAAAACAAAGATAGTCCCAATATTCAAGAAGGGCGATATAAGTAATATAAAGAACTATCGCCCCATCTCTATATTATCAACTATCTCAAAATTGTTTGAATCTCTTGTATGCCCAATAATCACACGGCACATGGACCGTTTTTTGACAGAAAACCAACATGGCTTTAAAAGTGGGCGGTCTGTACAAACAAATTTAACTTCCCTCGTAACGTATCTCTCCAAGATACTTGACAAGGGTGAACAAGTAGACGCCATTTACACAGATTTTTCCAGCGCTTTTGATAAAGTTAACCATTCCCTACTAATAAGCAAATTAAATAAAATATATGGAATAGGAAATTCACTGCTGGACTGGTTTAGCTCTTATTTATCAAAAAGACTTCTTGTGGTGGTTGTTAATGGGTACGAGTCTAAGTCATACTACGCTGAATCTGGCGTTCCACAGGGGTCTCACTTGGGTCCAATATTATTTTCCGCCTTCATAAATGACGTCTCGTCAATCATAAAAAACTGTGAATACTCACTCTTTGCCGACGACCTAAAAATATATAGAACAATAAAAAAGACGAGTGATGTTCAGCTAATTCAAAACGATCTTGATAATATCAACGCGTGGTGCCACGACAACGGTATGGACATGAATGCCAAAAAATGTCTCCATATTAAATACACCCGGAAACGTAAAGTGCACAACTCTTCTTATCTCTTGAATGGCGATCATCTTGAAGAGGTGAATGAGATTCGCGATCTTGGGGTGACCTTGGACACTAAACTCAAATTTACATCACATATAGACGCTATCGTTAAAAAATCTGCCAAAATGCTGGGCTTCATTAAGCGAAACACTAAAGGATTTCTATCCCCTAAAACTAAGATTATCCTCTACAACTCTCTGGTGCGAACTCATCTTGAATTTGCGTCAGTAGTTTGGAACCCTCAGTACGCCACCCACTCACAGCGTATAGAGAGTATACAACGGTCCTTTACAAGGCACCTAGCTTACCATTCCTCGGGAATATCTCATAGAGCTACTTACGATCTACGGCGAAAGTATTTCAATCTAGATTCACTGAGCAACCGCCGTGAGGTAACCGATATTTTGTTCCTAAAGAAGCTTTTATCCGGTACTTTAGACACCAGCAAACTACTCAGTGACGTGCATATTGGAGTCCCATCCCGATACCCCCGACGAGCTATCACTAAACTTTTCCATATACCCTTAAGCAGAACGAACATCCTGAAACACTCTCCACTTCCTCGTATATGTGCCGCGTACAATAGTCTGTGCACCAAATCCGTAGATCTCGACATCTATCACGACTGTACAAAAACCCTCAAAGGAAAAATAATTCAGCATCTTAGATTACACTAATCAGCACCTCTATTTTTGTCCATTTTTAACGTGTTAATTTTTTTTTTTTTTATTAATTTTTATGTCATGCTCAATTTTGTTTTAATTGTAACATCCTGTATTTCTTTAATTTATTATTTAATTGTCTAGTATGTAGTAGTAAAATTGTAAATGTTGTTCACGCCTATAATTGGCATGCGCGCATAATTTGTATCCACTTGTCTACGAATCCCATGTTAAGAAAGTGTGTAATGCTGTTGGCGTGTAAATAAAATAAAATAAAAATAAAATAAATAAATCTTTTCACCATGCGGTGGTGGTCTCCGCCAAGCGGGTCAGCGATTTGTACAGAGTTGTACATTTATGGCCGTGATTTAGAATTGCATTAATACTTGGCTCCTGACACGACATTATTTTTTTGGCGATACACATATTATACATCCCCTCGCTTTATTTGTGCCAAACTTGGTCCCATTTTATCACTATGGGCGCAGAGTTTAAGTGCCACTGCAATTCAAATATTTTATACATTATGGTAAGATCTAGAATTAGATCTACAGTACTTGTACTGTGTATAAAAAAGTTTACTTGAATAAAACGCTCTAAGTAGATGTTATCAATATTTTCGGGGCCTATTTATACAACTGTAGCGGGAACTTCTCTTGTTACATTACTATGTAAACTTCTTACATATTTCGTGAACCGTATCGTTTTAATTGGTTTATTAGCATAAAACTATAACAGCTCTACCGGTGGCCGATATCAACGAGCGACTCAGCTGGTCACAGTCACGCCACGAGATATTTTTGTAATGAGCTGACGATAAGAGGGGCACCAACAAAAAGGTTCTCTCGATGCCCTAGCTTAAAGTGCTCGAGTGCCTTTTGTTTTAGCGTAAATAAATTATTCGCTAAGTGACCTCAGGTGTACGAAGGTTTAATAGAATTCACTTAACTTTACAAAGTTATTGAAACATTTCACACGTAGGTATCTTCGCCACTGTAATGATATAATCTAGATATAGTCGATGGCTTCCAGTTAAAGCGAGCGCCAGGTGAAGTATTTGAGTGGTCCAGTAATTGGACATCGGGCGGCCGCGCGGCGCATCTCGCTTGTTAATGACCGCTAATGAACTCCACGATGTGTTTCCTCATTACACGCGTCACGCTACTTTACAAATGAAATGATTTACTCGCGCTTAGATATCGCGGTGACTATGTCTTGGGTTTGACTTGCAAGCCTGTTTGTACGTTATTACGGTTGCTTTGTGCCATGAATATTCGGAAAATAATCGTTACTTCGAGAGTTCGCCGACTTTACCTAACGACCTAAGTTTCGGGAAACTCATTACAAGGAAATGCCTAAAAATGTTGAAAGAAAATTCATACGCTTGTAATATATTAAGCACCAAGTGATCTTCGGAAATACTCAATAGAAATAGGTTAATGTTATTTCTATTCGGCTGTCAGCTCGAGCCATCAATCTTTCGTTTTTCATATAGCTCGCCACATCGCCTGCGTTGGAACTTTATTATTAATAATCTCCGGGGAACGACGCTCACGTAATCCACGATCGAGCATGCAGACTTACATCGAAACGCTTTTATTGAATTGGGGATGTTCTTTCCGCGGCGGCCACGCCCTGCGCGGCGGCGCTGACGTCACGGGCGCGTCGTGCGGCGGTGACGTCACGCGGCACAGGCAGCACGGCCGGCCGGTAGTAGTGTAGGGTGCATAGTAGGAAGTAGGGTAATCGATAGGCGGTCGGGTGAGGTTTAGCACGCGCTGGCACGCTCGCCGTTACGTAACGTGTCCTGGGGCGGCCGCCTGCCGCGTACGTTGGCTCCGGGATCGATACCGTCTATGTGTCTACGGCGTCTAGACGACTCAGCCGGCGCTACTTGCGACTCGGGACCGATGCAATTTTGTTTATGAGCGCCGATGGGCCCCGTTATCTTATTAGGTGATCGACATGTCAAATGCTACTTAGCGCAGCAGTACCTCAAATATACGAAACAATTTTAAATTATTTATGCATGCAAATATTCTTGTATGTATGAATTCCATTTCCATTTTAGATCCATATTAGCCGCGTCGAATGGTTTTATTAATGTTTCATTGAATTTATAGCGGGGCATAAAACGATAGGCTCTCGTCGCTATCAGTGTAAAGTTGTTGATATCGCTACGTCGACATATTTACAAATATTTTAATCTTCTAAGAGGACTTACCTGGATAGCGGAGATAAATTAGTTTACATACGGGTGACGTGAACCGAAGGCCTGCGCTACATACAGGTTTTAATTAAGCCTCTCATCAGTTGGTCACTTAGGCACTTGAAATGTTTCGAAACTGCACACACTTTATAGCAATAAGTCTGATTACACACAATCAAGGTAAATGATGTGACAATACTAATGACTAATACTAATGCAATTTTAAAAGCGTAAGGTCTGATGTCATTGTCATTGATTATAATTTTATTAGACTATATGATATCATAAAAACACGATAAGTATTCAATTATGGCCCTTACATGTTTTAAATATCGTCATAATTTCATATTATGGCATTGAGCATATATTATTCCACTTCAACAGATGTCAGCTAGGGGTTGGTTATGGGTATGAATCTACCCGATTTATTATTTATCTACGTAGTTATTTATCTTCTAAACATGCACAGGCAAATCTAATAACTATGGGAAAATCCTCCCTTTTTAGCA
>DWPU01000007.1:0-15144 GCA_018251975.1 Urbanus esmeraldus
TGGACGCCAATAGGATGTCACGATTGTCAAACGTCAAGTCAACGTCAAACGTCAAAAAATTCTTAGGCTATGATTCATTGCCTTATACAGCCATTGAAAAAAAAACCAAATTAATTATTTTAAAAGTTACAAAAACTTCTTTATGATATTAATTTATGATCGATTTAATATACATAATATATGTATGTATGTAAGTGGTATGGAACCCTCCATGTGCGAGTTCTACTCTCACTTGGCCGATTATTCTATAGAATTTTGTGCGCTGAGCGAGCAAGCGGCGCGGCAGAGCGGAGAAGTGTCTAGTCGGGCGGCCTAGCGGCGCGGCCGGCGCAGACAGAACTTGACGGGTTTCTATCTCTCACAGCTCACATCACATCTGTCTGTCTGTCTGTCTGTCTGTCAGCCTTTTCCACATCACATCTCTGCTATACAAAGCTCACATCTCCTCTCCGTTACACTTATCTTCTCCGCTTTGGTGGAAATAACCTTCCACCTTTGCATCTCCTCTCGTCTCCTCTCCGCTTTGGTGGATAACTCACGCAATTTAGGTGTAGCCAGCTATATAACTTTTACAATTTTATTGGTATTAATGGTGGTACGTATCTACCACTTATGCTTTTAATTAACGTCTCCCAATAATAAATAAATATATAAGTAATAATATTATTAAAAGTATATAAAACATTAGAAACGCAAGAACTATTTTATTGAAAGCTAAGCTAAGACTCATAAAAGTATGAACTTTAAACGTAAATTGCCCGAAAACCACATACCAATATCGATGCAATAATTATGATAAAGGAAGGAAGAAAGTTAAAATTCTAATCATTAAATTTATTTTGCCCTAAGTATTAGGTGGTCATTATCCGTAATGTGCGACCATTATGAAAAACGCCCCTTATTTATTACTTGGTCCATAATATACAAGGTTTAACCGGACCAGAGGATAGATCGGTGGTAGGGAGGTAGAGGACCAAGGAGGAGAACACTTATCGACCTAACCGCCATGTATGTGGTTTCCAAGTTATTTATGTTTTTGTATTTTCTAGAGGATCCAAATTTTATTCTAAAGTTAAAAAAAATCAGCCAAACTATTTGAGATACGATCACGATTTTTCTATAAAATAGTAAGGTTCTCTGCCTTCCTTCCACCGATTATCCGCTGGTCGTGTTACACCCTGTATACATGATTAACTTGAAAAGTCTACAGTGTCTTTGAACTTTTACAGTTGAATTATCAACCGTGCAAGTTCAAAGATACTGTAGACTTTTCAACTGCTAAAACTAGTGTATCTAGTAAAGACATTGGTCTTTACTAAATACACTAGCATACTTGGCAATAAAGTCTGCGATGCTCTGCAGGTCTGGTGCGTATATTTTACCTACTATCATCATCAAACGTGTGTCTTTAAAGGTCGTAGAACTTTGTAGTTCGACTACGGTGGTGCTACCGCCACGTCTTTTACAGACCTCTTTCTTTAGGAATAGAATTGGTGGGCGCTGGTGTGTTCTGGTTTGAAAGGTGTGGTAAGGGTGTCTGCCTTAAACTTCCTGTATACCAGATTTACTTATCCGAGGCCTTCGAACTCAGTTCTTAGACTTTGGGTAGGATCTCTTATCTTATCTGGGGTTGATCACAGGTGTACTTGGCGGTTGCCATTAGATGGCTAGCATTTACTGGCTATAGCTACATATAAGAAATGATGATCATGATGAAGAGAAAATTAATTGACTTCAAAATAAATATAAAAAGAAATTTATTTCGTATTTATTAACATAAATAAAAACATTCTCCTCTTAATTCCGTGATTTTGATTATTATTGTTTAAAATATCAAGGTTCCATGTTATCTAAAATCCATCCCATGAATTTCGTAATGTCTGTGTACACTCCAGGAAAATCTAATCCACATTGCTTGGGCCCATGTGAAACGAGACCATATTGGACGAATCTGTTGACATTGTTGTACCTCGATTCAAGCATTAGCGGACCTCCTGAATCACCGTTGCAAGAATCCTTGTTCAATGATCCAGCGCAGAACTGGTTTTCAGTCGCATCCGGATCCCCAGGTTTTGAATATCTGTAAAAAGGAAGCTACAATTACTTACAACTCTTTTTTGCAATATTATTTTTAACATTTAATGGATTACCCAATTGCGATACATTTCAAAGTATTTTACCTTCCTGTTGAGATTGGGATTTATTATTTTCTTTCCTATTGAGTTACAACGGGACAATTGTATTTCTATCATATCCCTCATCATCTTATCTTATTACTACTGATCCATTAGATATTTAACGACATTCTCGTACTACCTAAGATGGTTTGAAGAAATAGGTAATGTAATTACTAGATCTCTGTTCTAGTAGTTGTGTAAATTATGGAAGGGTATAGTTAACACTAGGTTGATTGCATTCCACCGATAGGTTGAAAGGTTAGAACCTTCGGGCCTACGGAGGAACAGTACGGTCTTTCTGGGTGTTCTACCGGCTTTACAATGGTAACTGTGCCGAGAAACTAGTTGAACTATTGCCTATCACTCTTCCTCCATCGCATTACTCGATCGAAGGATGAAGTTCCATCCGCAGTTAAGCGCCTTGTGATGGTCCTTCACGATTGGCTTAGCACGCACCTTTTGCCACGAACGTATAAGACGTGGAATGAACTTCCTTCCAAGATATTTCCAATGCGCTATGATATGGGACTCTTCAAAAATGTGCAAAAAGAGCTCTCCTTCAAGGCCGGCGGTACATTGGCGACTGCTCTGGCGTAGCAAAAGTTCATAAGCGATAGTGACAACTTTCCATCAGGTCGTCTGCTAAATTGCTAAGTTAGTCTATAAAAAATACCTGTTTGGTACCTGTCAATACAATAAAATATACGTACCTATTATATAAGCTACGGCACCCTTCAGTAGTGTAAATAGGAATGGTAACCTTCAGTAGAATTGAAGAAGATGTTCCGTTTTCAGTGAGACCCCACCCAGTAACGGTGGCGTTTTCATTTGCCAACGGTTTATTGCGCAATTCTGCTGTCGTCGGTAAACAAACCATATCGACATTTTCTGTAAAAAAAGGCAAAATATAATACAGCAACTAAAGTATAAATATCTACATTGGGAATCAGATGGAGATTGCGCAAGGTATATCGAAGTGGCATCTCTTAGTGTCGAAGGCTAAGAAATAATTTGGGTCGTTATGCCATTTTAAGTAAGTAAAGTAGACAATAAAAATAAGTAAAGTAGAGACAAATAATGTCGGAAATAAGAAAGTCTTTCGAAAGATTACCATGATTGTTGGCTTCGTTTGTAAATAACCATTATACGTTTAATGTACTAAGAAGATAGTAACAAGTTTAATTTTCCAATTAAAGAATAGCGACAATATGATAGAGAGAAATTATATTTAAATGTAGAGGCTGAGGTTTAATTAGAATTGCCAACCAAACACGTCGGTTAGACGAAGCAAAACTACGATATACATTATTCAACAAATCAAAATACTAATAATAATTGATAAGGAAATTTTTGACCATTCAGACCATCTCGTTCAGATCAAATCTAATTCCATGATCTGAATGTTTCTTTCTATTTTTTGCAAATGATAATTGCCGTTTTGGTGGCCCATTTGGTGATCATGTTTGATCAGACAGCTTTTTTTTTGTTTTCGATAATAGCTTCAACTTCACATTATGCTTTTAGTGATACTTACTGTGACCGAATATGATAGGTTCACCCAATCGTAATAGAGCAATATCATTGACTACTCTAGGCAATCCACGATATCCTGGGTGAACTATACTTTTTTCCACTGGAACGTCCTGAAAATAAATGAATGATTTGAGATTATCAGAATAAAATGAAGCTATTTTAAAGAAGACCGAGGGACTGTTTTTTAGTTGTTTTATTTATTTTTTAGATTTTTTTTCTTTTTTATCTTAGTATTGCATTGTTATTGGTGCTTGATATGTATGCCAACTTTCAAATTGACCTGATGATCAAAGTTGGTCAAAATCGTGTTCAAAGTATCCGTTACAGAGATAAATTACAAGCTAAAAGAATATGCAAAATATTGTTTATTGCGTTGACTTCGGAAATTATTTCGATTATTTTTTGCGATAGAACGGTGAATAACCGTATCGCTGTGTTGAACACCTGCTTAGTAGATAAAATCGTATTTTTCTATACAATATTTTCTATACATTTATATTTATCGTCGCGCAGCGCGTGGCTCAAGCAGCGACATGCACTAACGACTGTCGCCGATTGTTGCGTGCTATAGTTGGAGACCGCCGGTGACTGCAAGCTGAGCGTCGCCGCCTGTCACCAGCCGTTGACAAAACAGAATTGCAAAGAGGTCGGCAACAGCTGACGACTGTCGCCGAACGTCGCCCTATTGACTGCCGCCAGGCGTCGCTGATGGCTGCAAGCAGCCGTCGGCGACGTTCACCGCGCGCGGACTGTCGCTCGTATATTAGAGCCCTTATATGTAAAAGAGCTTGTATTTCATATAAAAGACTAGTTGATACCCGCGTTAAAAAAGTAAAAAGGCATACATATTTAAACATTCACATTTTCCATTATTTCTTCGCTTCTAATGGCTACAGCGTGATGTTATATATCTTAAAGCCTTCCTCGATAAATGGTCTATTCAACACAAAAATATTTTTTCAATTCAAACCAGTAGTTCCTGAGATTAGCGCGTTCAAACAAAGAAACTCTTCAGCTTTATATATTAGTATTAGGTATTAGATTTTTGTTATAATTCGCTTTACTAGATTGCGTCAGAACGTATAGGCTATATAAGGCAGTATAGGCTATATAGGCAGTCGGGTTTTTTTGTTGTTAACATAATACTACTAGTATAAGAATTTATTAGGCGAATGATATGTATTTACCACCACAAATGAAACACAAGGCATTTCAACTTAGTTGAGCAGCTACGCACCCAAAGCTGCTATATGTACCTATGACATAATCTAGACGTGATTTAGGCCTTCAGTCAACAATCAAGAAGGCTGTATATAAAATGGACGAAGCCAGGAGTTATAACTTGTTTTGTAATAAAATATAACGAGAGCCCAATTTACTGAGAAACTTTATTCAGTGAATATTGCGATATTTGGATTCAGGGCTAAGCAATCATAATAAATCATTTAGAATAAATTATAACATTTTGGGGATTTTCGGAGAACGTTTATTATAGGAATAACTTACTTACACTAGCTCTAAACCATGGTTAAATTAGCCTTAACATTAGTAACACATGTTGATAATTAAAGCATTTTTATATCAAGAGAGATTTTAAAATAGTAATTTAACAAATCAACAGGCAGCCATCCTATAGATCCCATAAATTTCATCCAGAAAAGCTTTTCATTCGAGCTGCTACACCTGAGATTTGCACCCAAACGCCTTGTTGGGAAGATGAGTATCTTAGGGTATAAATAGAAAACTCTACTTAGTGTCCAACATATATAGTTATAGATGGGGCCTTACCTTAACAAAAACAGGCATACCTATTACAATCATTTAATGAAAAACTTTCCGAAATTCAACGCCCTTTTTAGTATTGCAAGTATTCCTAAATTAACGCAGTCGAGGGAACATCACTAATTCGGAATTAGGTACGAGATCAAACGGCTCAGCCCTCAGCCCTCAGCTCAAAGTTCCGATCGAAATTTTTGCGATAATTTATCCAATGATTCCCTTGAACAACATCGAAGCGAATTTGAAAAGTAAATAGAAAGGCTGCTCGCTGGTCAGCCGGCGATTTATAATGAAAACATACGGAAGGATACTCGTTATCCAGCCGAGCGTTTTAAAGTTATAGTATTTCAAAATTATAAGTTTTATTCAATTAAAAATGGAATTATTGCTATACAATAATATGTCTAAATAAAAAAAATATATAAAAACACACACATTCATTGAGTACCTACTAAATTACGAGTATACTGGCTGATTTGACCGATTGACGTTTGTAACGTAACGTGTATATTATACCTACACTGTGTAAAGATTCGTATAATAGATATCTAAGATTGAGAATAATAAGTGAGGCACAATTATGTTTATTTTCCTAATCTTTATTTTGTTTATTTATTTCGTTTTAATTTACAGAAACAAAAAAGAAAAGAGAACTTTTGTAAAAATCGTTAATTTTCACATACAAAAATATATCTTCTTCAACACGAACGACCACGTACAAAATATCTTCCCGTACGTTTTCCTCAGAGCAAATGGGCAAAGAAATGGTTCCACGGATCCGTGGGTCCATGATTAACAAAGTTTAATTGTATTTTTAATTCGGCAGATTCTTCAAAGTTGATTTGTGTAGCCACTCAAACGGAAAGCTTTGTCTTATGATGGACAGTATTTAATGATTTCCTTTGCAGTGCCTTTTTGTTGGCTTGTCAAAATATGATTTTCCTGGTTAAGGAGTATCAAATCTTTTTGGGTCTGAACTTTTTTAATTTAATTCGTTTATTCCTTGAAAAGGCGTTCTGGTAAAAAAAAAACTTGTGTTTGAGATTAAATGTTAACGGAAGTTTATCTTTCCTGTAGGGCTACACCCTATTGGTAGCAACCCTAACTTCGTTTTAACTAGAGTTAGTTGCAGATTGAAAATTGTCTTTATCATTAGATCTATGACTGATTTCTTAAATTACTGAAAATAATTACTGAATGAATCTGTATTAATTCAGTTAAACTATTTCTTGCGCCGCTTCTTCTCCATAACTAAGACCTTCCAAAGTGGTAGTAGAATAATATTATTGACGTTCAAAGAAGTCTTGTTGTAGAATCTACTTTGAATTAAGTATTTTTTATTTGGTTTTGATTTTAAATAAATAACTTCTCACGGAATTACTGATACTATACTGCGGAGATCAATTACTTATATCTATTGTACCGTAATAAGTAGACACTTTATATTTCCAAAAGGCTTGTACGTTCTTTTATAGTTACTATAATAATAAATACACAAAAAATGCTGTTACGGAACCCTAAGTGTTCGATTCCGACTCGCAATTAGCCATTCATTGTTTTTTAATTATTAAGAGTGATATCGATTGCGATACATGCAAGAAATATTTAAAATGATTATTAGGTACATTGCAAATAAAATTTAAAGGCATTTTTTGCTTGTAGAAAAAATCCCGCACTATTATATATCTTTGTTAATTTAACCTAGTCTAACAGACAAAATAATTTCATTGAAAAAATTGTTTGTTTTTGTTAAATTTTCGTTGCACGTTAAATGAGGCGTCCGAAATAAAATTGTCCAATTACAACGATAACGCGCCTGTCACGCTAATTGATTTACGACGTTGATTTATTTTACATTACAACTCATTGCATGCACTTGTGCTACTGTCAGCGATAAACGATAGGCTATATGCCTTGCTGTACAAAATGGAAAACTATAATAAGTAAAATCATGAAAAATCGCCGTTAATTGCAAGTTAGTCTAGATAATTCATAAAATTGCTATTTTTTAATAGAGAATTAAAAATATAAATTTTCAAACTCGTTAAAAAGATGCTTTAAAATATACAGCAATACAAAATAAATTGTAGATTGTTTGTCTTTCGAGCTTATAAGTAATTGCAACTTAATTTCAACACATAAATATATAATAGTCATCCTAAAAATGTGAGACGAAAGCACGGGGATGCGCGCGAATCGTCACCCGGTATCACGCGATATAACATAATGCAGTATAGGTGGATATTTTTTGTGTGAGTTAATACCTGCATATTGCAACTCGATGGGGTTGTAATATTTTCTTTACAATACATAGCAATCTTGTACACAAGACTGCGTCAAGCTACTACACAACTCGCTAATTTCACATGACGTTTTTAAAGACCAAACAACTGTTGATTCCATGTAACTACATTAATTAATATATTATGTTTCGTGGTGTATGGTGATGTTTGTGTATTCGTCTTTGTGTGTGGCATTGGAGAAAATTCTACTGATAGCTATGAGTGTAGAAAGCGTCAAAAAATATCTCACGCTTCACAGTGAGACACATGTCCGAAGTCGCGTGACGGGGACGATTTTTATGAGATGAATTGACACAACATCTGTCACAGACCTTCACGTTATTACTCGAAATTGACGTAAATGTATGCGTGTTTGTTGAGGCCAAGTTCTCAATTACCGTCTGTTAATAGTTAGTAAAGAAATGTACTGGAAGTGTTTAATCGTAGTAAAAGTAGAAATGAAAACTTAAAATTTCCTATTGGCATTTTTATGCAAGCCGATATATGGAGATTCGTACAAAAAGCATTTCTGGTACCGATTGTATTTGATTCCTAATGAAGTAGTACTACTACTAGTAGTATTTGGTACTACCGTCATTTATTTTTAGCGTGAAGCTGTTTTTGTTTCGTCAGTGACGGATTTAGATATTTGCCGCCAGTAGGCTATTGAAATTTACCCGCCCTTGCCGACCTCGGCAATGAATACTTTAGTGTTAGGCCGCACAGACGACCGCGGAATCAGAAAATGATAATTTGCTGCTGCCCCTGAAGTAAGCAAAAGTAGGTCGTTGAATTTGTTTTTCCGAACTTTGCCAAAAAAGGTCGTCCAAGATAAATTTGCCGCCCCTTGAACCTGCCACCCTAGGCTTCAGCCTACTCAGCCATGTGGTAAATTCACTACTGTATTCGTTAAAGGTTGTGGTTATTGCACTTTCAATGAAGCGACCATCCATTCTTCAGGAGTACTTATGAATGTGACAAAAAAAGGTTAAAGTTTAAAGGTGGTAGAGCCCTTGGTGTTCAGCGCTGCTGTGTTCTGGTCTGAAGGGTGTGGAAAAAGAAAGACATACTTATTCGAAGCGTTCCAA
Source organism: Urbanus esmeraldus (assembly GCA_018251975.1). Taxonomy (NCBI): domain Eukaryota; kingdom Metazoa; phylum Arthropoda; class Insecta; order Lepidoptera; family Hesperiidae; genus Urbanus; species Urbanus esmeraldus. The sequence goes on from DWPU01000007.1 coordinate 8,860, forward strand.
CTTAGTCCTCACGGGTAGCAACGCATCTGTGGTCGACCCCAGGTAGGACTGTACTTATATCTGGGGTTGATTACAGATGTCCACGGGCGGCAGTGGCCACTTACCATCAGGTGGACTGCATGCTCCTTTGCTACTTCGATCATATAAAAAAACCGTCATTAGAGGAAGCCAATGAACCTCAAAAGGTTGGTGAAAGCCGTACCTACATTTTTTTCGTTTTCAGTTACGTAAGCCATACTCCTGAATTTAAAAGCTGGCCTCAAGTCACCATCAATCTTGTCGGTCCCATCGATCTTGATAATTGCGGGCTATTATTAACTATGGGCCTAAGGCTAAGCGAAATTTACAATTAGTTCTTGTGTAACAGACCTTATAGAAGTATACACTAAATAAATAATATAGGTACGTGTTTTATGAATATCATGTGTGCTTAACGAACCAGTAGCAAGCTTTGTTATTGAATATTTTAACGCATAAGGGGTGTCTAATAAAATGAATATCAGCAAAATTTTAGTATGGTGCTCTATAGTTTCAAAGATAAATCAGTATCAAAATTAAATAAATAGTTAAGAAGAAACAATTCATTCTCTTTTTTCCTTTGTTTGTCAACCGATATTTTTTGTTCGATTGTATAATGTCATCAATAGCTACTCTTCTACTACTACAATAAAGACACCAAATTTACTGAAAGTACCTACTATGGTCGAATTTCGAAACCTAGTGTAGATATGTAATTTTGCCATAACGAAGACTTATTTCTTAACTTATTGAGTTATGCATGTTCAACATTGAATAACGTACCTTCGAATTCACCCTAAGCTGCATGTTGCTTGATATCATTATTGAAATACATACCAAAAATAAAACATTTTATTCGCGATGCGATAACTAACACGCTAGCTGCAAAATGTTTGATATAACGATAGTGCATACAGCGATAGAATCAATAAAATCGCGAATACCTAATCTGTAAACTATTTCCAATTTCACTTTGGCCAGTGTAAAATCCAATACCAGCACAATTCTTGTTGAACAAACCTCATACATATTGGTGTAGGATTTTATGAGTGTCTGTTGACTTTGATTGTGTTAACATCGGTAGGTTGTGTAATAAAAATGCGTGTTTTGTAAACTTCGTACATATTCTATCGAGTCATTGAAGCATTAAAAAAATCCTAAAATAATTAAAAGAATCATTTGAACTTATTTAATGTGTTTTAATTTTAATCTTAATGGTATGTTCAGTGTCAAAAGTGGCAAAGATATAATCTATCATTATTATTAATTTTCCTTTAAAATTATTGACATTGTATAGCTATTATTACTATTATTTCCAAATTATTTATTATTATGTAGATTTTTTGATTATTATTTAGAACATTGCAATACCCTGACAGGGTGCATGCTTGCACTAATATTAATTGTAAGACCTGATTTAGAAAATAAGCATGAGGAATAAACATTTTGAATTTGAATTTGAATTTTATTTTTTCCTACAGCTCTTAAATAGCTACATCGATTACAATCATAAACGCAATATAAACATTATTGAGTATACATGATGCCAATGTACATATTATACAGGTATTGTTAGCGATAGATTACCTTATATCAACAGTTTCTGTTTTAACAGTGTATTAAAACAACAACCATTATACCGCATAAATACAATTAATGCGGATCAATATCAAACGACAGCAAAATTATAATATGAGATTAAAGAAACAATATCATGGAAATAAAGTGTTCTTGGAAATTGCGTTGTTTCGCCAAGAACTGCCGAGAGTCAAGATATAAACTATAACCAGAGCCCACTAAAATGTTACTGACAGCTGGATCTTAGTCCCAAGGGTCGTGTAATCGTAAGATTAAAGCAATTTTGTCAAAAAGTGACCGGCGAAACACGGCACGAATGGAAAAGACCTACTTTGGATATTCGCTGTCGAATGACCTAACTTTTTCATAATACTATCAAGATTAAGCATGAAAGGCAATTTTAATCTACCTATAAAGTAATCTTTTATTATAGTTAAAAAACACGAGCGCGGAATTTTATGGCAAACTTTACCTTTATGCAACCATAACCGAAGTATCAAAAATTTTTTTCTCGTAAATGCAATTTTTAAAGTTACGTGCGTCCTAAAAACATAGTCCCGTGAAAGTTAAATATTTTTCACCTATAAAAGTAGAAATCCTTTTAATTTAATGAAAGTAAATACCTACTACTATACTACTACACATATTTTAACTTGCAATATTACCACAGACTTACCAACCAAGCCCATCGAGTAGATATGTACATAAAATCTCTTAATATTTTTGGTTACTAAAAATATTTTTTCATAAACTTTATACGAAATAGGTACTGTTTATTTAGTTAATGTTGGGATCTGGCTTTCATAAAAATAGTAGTTTATGTTTCGCTGATAAAGCTATCGCAGCTTTAAGCTTATTAAGCATTTACCTTGTAATTCGTAAGGTAAGCAAAGACATTACATACGTAAAACTTCCTTCAAAATCTGTACAGGCAAAAAAAAAGCTAAAAATACTTATTATTGTCTTCTTATTTTGCAAAAATACATTTTATAAACAAAATGATATTACAAAATACAAGTTATTTTAAGGTTTACATTAATAATTAATAGACTTCAATATCTAATATAAATAAATCTGTAATATTTTTGCACAACCTTATATTTATTTTCTTACTTGTTACATTTTGTTATTGTACGTTCAATTCAGTTGAATTTACCCGGAAATGAGCAAAAATACTTCGTTATCCGTGAATGTGGAGCGAAGCAACAAAAATGTATAATATCTTTATTGACAAGGCTCCGTAGCTGGAAGGAATTTACTTTGTCCATAAAAGCCTTAGGGTTATCCGATAAGTGTGGCTAATACTTGGTAAAAATAGAAACATTTTGTGCAAGTTATTTCATGATTCGTAAAGCTTCGAATTTGATTTTAGGTGGAATATATGTGTCATTTTATTCTCTGGGTCTGGGTATCTTAAATGTGTGCGTTTGGCGCGTACAACAAGAGACATGAAAAATACAAGCAGTTATTGTTGAAGGTACAACTCTGGAGGCACTACACAACCTATTTCTGCCCAATAGAAAAAAGAGCATCACAGCTGTGTTCTTGAATGAAAGGTGTGTCAACTTGTGCTAAGCGTTGCAGCTTAGTCTTCAGGAATAATAATGCATTTGTGACCTACTTCATAGTAGAAATCGGTTCTATCTGAGGTTAATTACGGTGGTCAATGGGCGTCAATAGCCTCATACCATCAAATGGACTGCTTTCTATTTACCGTACTTTCAGACAGATTAACATTACAAGAGGGATTTCATTCATTGCGATTGTTTGTTAAAAAAAATGACTTCCTAAATGAATGACTATATCGGGTACTTGTATGTTAAACAGATTTTAAATAATTTTCAAAACTAATAAAGCTCTAACGTTAACTAAAATTCAACACACAGCTTATACCGGTGAGTGTAGAAAATTCAAATTTTGCAAAGAACTTTCTTATATAACGCAGGTGAGCACTAAGAAAGGATTTTTAAAAATTCATCCCTTGAGGATGTTTAACGGGGGATGAAAGCTTATTTTTTATAAAGCTTTTATATAAAATGCTCGTCACAACATTAATATTTTATTTAATAGGTAACAAATAAACAAATTGTGTAGATATATAGGTAGGTAGGTAGGTCACCCTTTTTTGGGTAGGGAATAATTAGTAAGGGTGCCTACTTAATGGAATAGACGAGCGCGTCGGAACACAACATCACAAAATAAAGTATCTACGAAGTATTAAAAGACCTCTCATTAAGTTCCAATTACTGCGAGATATGGCCCTATTCATAAAATACTTTTTAAAAATGAAATCTTATTAGTTAACCACTCGTGAATGAAATAGAACGAAAAATATGAAGTCTAGTCCTAAAAGCCCTTTTGACATATATTTACCGTATTTCTATAAAAAAGAAGAAGTACAAATCACGCGCTTCAATCTCAGATATGTAAACGCCCTGAAATAGAGTTTTTTTTAAGAATACAATAAATTTTAACTATTTTACAAAAAAAAAAACATTACTTACAACCAATTTGCAAGCCACGGACTTGGTATAGGGCAGTGGAGTAGAAAAAAGCGATCCCTTCTATAAATCCACAGTCCGCCCGAACATCCGTCCATCCATCACAGCCTTCTAACTGCCACAATTTCCTTCCCATTAAATGGGTATTTCAACCCTAGACTAATCTTGAGATGAACATCGGGCATGTCAGAGCAATGCCTACCTAATATACTTGGCGATAGATAAATTGGATTAGAACAGAAAATCTGAGAAACGCAAGAAAAATGTTCTCTCGGTGTAATCTTAGGCGCTCATCGCCAAAGTACCTCGGCCTTGCCACAACGATCCATACAAAGCTATTTCGTTTTCGCTTTTCTTCGCGACTATACAGTATATTCGACTAATTAATTAATGACATATTATTATGTTTTTATTAAAACAAAAACAAGTCTTAATTTGTGGATATAAACTTGATCAGGGCCTATTCATTCAGCATTTTAGATTTCGTTAAGTTAAAGGTCGAAATACCTATAGATAAAGACATCTCGTCTTTTCTTATAGATACAGTATTGAACATGCGGTAATTAACGTACTTAGTACTATATTAACAGTAACGCTTAAAATATTCAGATTTTGCACAACTCGCTAACGGTGATCTAATAGTTTTCCAGTGGTTATGAGTCTGTTAGAATAGGTCGCGAATTTGATCTCAGCGCATCCAGTTACGCAACCATCGCATACGATGCACTTGGCAGCGGTTCCCATCGTTTGTTTGTATGTACAACATGTTTACCTCAAGAAAACGGCGCTCTCGCTTCTTAACGTAAACTTAAACTACTAACTTTAACGACTTCTTCCTATTACCCCAAAATCGTTAAAGTCTCGACAGTAAATATTTTAAGATGTGTTCTCTTCTACTCAAATAGGTAATTAGATGCGACATCTTATCTCATGTGTGTAATATAATACGAGCTCAAGTTGAGCGGAAAATTCAAATCTTACCTGAAAATTTGCATCCAACTTTTTAAGGTACACCTGGTGTTTTACTCGCGGAAAAGTCACTAAAACTGTCCATACATCCACGACGCCCGCGTCGGGGACCGCGCACTCAGTCGCGGAAAGTTTTATTTAATGGTATCGTCGCGGTGAGTTAAGGTCCGACGGACGCGCGTGGAGGTAGCGCACGCCGCCAGGGAAGTGGCGGACGCGAGCGGGGAACGAAGGGAATATCGCAGAACGCATGCGTTTTTGGACGCCCGCGCCCGGAGAGCTGACGTCACGGCATCCGCGACGGGGCCGCCCGATTCCTACCCTGGCCTCGTTATCCTCACACCGCACCTATCCTCCTAAGACCCGACTATTTATTCGACCAAATCTACTTAGGACTTGTTAGCGATTCCTACTGTAAAACTATGTAACAAGAAATCAATATATCTCTGAATTTACTGAACTGGATTCACTCTCATCCGAAACGTTTCTGAAATAAGTTTGATTGTGTTATGTAAGTTGCTTATCAAGTTCTAAACATTCGATCACAAGGCTTACCTTACGCTAATGATAGGCACTTCTGACACTGACGAGACAAGTTCCGAAGTTTCGAAAACACAAACTTGACTGAAATCTTAAGTCATTTAAGTGGAAGTACCGTAAAATAAGCTCGTGGCGCGTTTAAGCGCCTACTTATCACGATGACGGTAAGTTAAAATAAAACAACGCCGGGCGATTAGCCTTACGAAGTTTTCTAGTTAATTTTTTGGCCACAAAAATGTTTAACCTTTTCTAAAAGGGTAACCAAAATAATAATAATGTCGTTTCGTAGAATACAAGCAATTACTTATCATTTTACCTACTGTTTTAACTTTACCTGGTACTCGCGCGTTACAGTAAAATTACCTGCGTTGGTTATTGAAGAATATTCATAGACATATTATACTTATAGAAGGGGAGCCAGTCTAAAATATGTCCATAGAAAAAAAAGAGAAAGCAAATCTAATAAGTAATTAGAAAAAATAGTATAGGCTTATAATCTTCACTTTTTTATTATATTTGTTGGACACTCGCAGTAACAGATGGCTATGGCTATACTCTAAGTATAATATCTCTATGGGAATATTACGAAGACGCTGAGACGTAATTGGCTATGTCTAATTTATTACATGGTATAAATCATTTTCGTGTGTAAGATATAGAGATATTTTATAAATCACAT
>DWPU01000008.1:0-14929 GCA_018251975.1 Urbanus esmeraldus
GTATTTTTCGTGATACGCTTCAGACAGAACATCTTAATATAAGAGCAGATGATCGCTTCTTCATTCTAATTTGAACCTATATATACCAATCGATCATAAATAATTTTCCCCAAAACATAAAGTAAAAATAAGCGTGGAAGCTGTGTTCAACTACATAGCGTGCTACCCTAATAAAATAATATTTTAAGAAACATCGAAAACTTTGCTCTCGCCGTTGCATTCTTTTGACCTGCCTGATATGATTCAGAATGACATTCCGTGCAGAAGCTATCGTACTTTTTAACTCGCTGTGACATTCTCGATCAAACTTTAAAATGGATCCAATTCAGTAACACAAATATAATTTCAAATATCTTGGCGGAGACTAAAGTTTTGATCGGTATATGTTCTTCAGTAGATAAAATTTAATCGGTATGTTTCAAAAATAATTTACGTTGATTATTATCAAAACTGTTGATTGTTTAAAATGTACTAACAATTGTAGACTATTACGGCATTGTCGCTGAGAAACGAGAAAATTAGAATTGAAATACTGTTATAGAGCCACTGTAAACATCGAAAGGGGCCTTCTCAGACTCAGACGTTTTAATTTTATTAAACATCTCCCGGTGCCCGAGATAAAGTAGATTTCTTTCGCTGCCAAGTAAGAATTTCGACTCGTATAATAATTTAGATTACGTAGCAAGCAGTGAGCGTTCATTATCGTTCTTTTGTACCTGATTTCGTAGAGATCTCATTCGGATAGAACGGCAGTCCGCGGCGCCGGCGTTCTCTCGAAATGGAAAGTGCGAAAATGAAATTATAAAGCCCCGCGATAAAAATAAATTAAATCGGATTTCACGTTTCCCAGTAGCCAGGGATGAGGAGTATTTTGTAGTCTGCGAATTCCTTTCTCTTTTTAAATATTTGTTTTAACAGTTGATTTGTGGTGTAATGAGAAAATTCTCACTTCGCGTTTATTTTTCCCAGTTCTTTTGTATTACTTAGTTATGTGTTTGTCGGGGATTTGCAATTCGTCGGTTAGGGTGGCGGAAGCTTACGGCAATCTGTAAGACATATAGCTTCTTATAGCTTTCCCGCACATTGCGGCAAATCACTCTGCATTCTCACCTACGATTATTCAAATTAGGAAACGGTACGACAAAGACGAATGGTACTAATATCGTTCGCTAAGCGATGGCAGAGTGCGATAGTGCGCGGTACGTGCCTTACACACGCGCTAAAGATTTCGTCCGCCGATAAACGCAGATTGATCCAACTGATACGCTTTTTGCGTAAATACCTCCTCGCTTGTTATATGCACCTGCTATTATTAGGTAAATTCACGGATGCCATGCATCAGTCGACTGCTTAATGGGTTTTATTCTTGGAAAGTTCCGATCTAGTTGAACTTATCGGTAACGTACGAGTTACGTAGCTTACGACCACCTATTCCTCTGGCTCTTTGATTTTTAGTTATTTAAAAGATGCACAAAGCAAAAAATAATGATTGCAAATATTTTTCTTACCCAACAGATATTTATGAAAGTAGTAGTATTAGATAAAGACAAACGGAAAATAACATTTATTGACAATACTTACCGAGTCTTTTGATCATGTGATGTGATAGAATTTCTATTCTCAAAATGGTGAAAAATATTATTTAAATTGTATAGGACTATTATTCAAATTATCAACTTTATTGCAACATAATCAAAATTTATTGTAAATCACACGAGACTTAAAGCCACTTAATACGAACCAAAGAATTGGGATAATTATTATTTTTATTGCTCATTTTAAGACTCTCCCGTAAATCGGGCTTGCGATCTCAAGGGCCATTTTAAGTGAACCGACCTTATTTAATAGACTTGGTCTAGGCACAAGGGTCAACTTGAAGCCCCGTTTATGTTTTTTGGTTCCCTCGGGACTTGTAATGAGTTAGTATTTAACTTGTAAGTTGGTCCTTTTGTTCATATCCTTTAAAATCTGCTAGTTGTATGCGTAGTTATAAATAGTAATTTTTGATTTGAATTTTTGACCACTTGTGAAATATAATGCTGCTAAAAGATACAATTTAATATAAATATTGATTATAATTAAAAACGAAATGCGTTTGTAAATTCATTTTCAAATATTGCACTGAACATGAATTGGATCGGTTAGTAAAGTAATTAATGTTTAATCTAATATTTTAAACACGACCGCTAGAGCGTTGAATAATCAATTACCAACTACTGAAAACTAACGCCTGGTAAACTATTTTTTATAAAAAAATATTTTAACGTCCAATCAAAAGTGATGTATGAACTCCATCAAATGAACTATCGTTATTTTTCGATACGATGACGTTTAAATTGCCTTATTAAAACCTGTTACCTGTACTATAAAGTTAGCACTCGATATTTGACCGATACATGACTTTATTATAACAATATTTTTATAAGTGGATGAAACAGGCAGTTTAAAAAAAAAACAATTACGAATTTCTAATCAACTAAAAATTTGTTAGGAAAGCTAATAAATAAACTATAGTACAACAACATGTCACCTATTTTTTATAAAACCTGTTACAGATTGTTAAATCCTTTATCCACTAAGGTCTGCACCAAAACTCTTTTATCCATCATGTAATAAGTACAGGATGTCATCCGTTAAACTACAGGATAAAAGACATCCATACGTACAAAGATAGAGAGACAGTAAGAAATGCATTACCAAATTGTTCTCACACAGCGTTTTCACGAGCGAGTAATTTCTCTAAAATGACATTCTGCAATAATTTTTGGCGTAGAACCCACCGGAGCCGGGTATCGCATCTTGAAATTTCTATACGTCTGTGAACGTCATCCTAGGAGATATTTTAAAATTGTACGTGATATCGACGTGGATAACTAGATATAGCTTACACTCGTGCCAATACAATAATATTTTACTCTTCGGTTTGGAGTGAAAATATCACGGCACGTTCAATGGCAAAAAATTTAGAAACTGATTCAATCTGTATTCGAATTACGTTGATATTACATTTACTTTCCAATAAACAGTATGAATTACATTAAATTACGTAAATAATGTGTAACATGGCTGAAAAAGTAATTACTTACTACCAACGCAAATAAAAGATTTTCTGTCTATATTCATTTTTATTGGCAATAATTTTCTCAATTTGGTAACATAATTCTCTTTTTATTTTGATATATCTTTGAGATATGTCTACAGGCTCAATTAAACTTTATTTTCACTAGTAACATTTACATAGATTACAAAGCATATAAAGAGTCTTCGTCACTCTTCATCTAACCCGAATTCATTCATATGTAGGCACATTTATTATAAATTCATGTGTAAAAAATTAAAAATCATCAAGGGATTTCCTCTTACGAAGTAGCGCGCATAATGTCGTCATTTAATAAAACCGGAGAATTGTTTACAACTGAGCGCTTAGCGAAACAGCGGTGCAATTTTTCGCGACAAGCGAGGCCCTAATTCCAAATTTAGAACACGGAGAATACATTCGGGCGCCGAGAAACCGTGTTCTCTTTAATCTTGTCACAAAAGCCTTACCTGATTCAGTGAGGCCACGAGCACTCTCCTCGGCACAAACGTGGAGGAATGAAGCGGAAGAGTGCCCGGCACTCTGAATTACTTCCTAATGAAAAGAGGCGAAGAGTGGGACTCCTCTATCACGTGGTAGCTAACGAACGCGGCAGGCCACTCGACTCGAGCACCGCACCTACCTACGTGTCTCCACCCGTATCTTCAACGGCTTATTAGTTTTGCGAATCGCTTCCACTGCAAATATTTTACCTACGTTTCCATTTGACTCGCGACTGTTTCTTTATCGTTCGTTTGCTCTCAGATATTTTGAGTACCAATAAGTAAACTTCAAATATTCCACTTTAATTAATACTGCGGTACAGTGTACCGCATTTTACTGAATAGCAGTTCTATAAATATGGTATTCTCGAAGCCATTTCTGGAACACATTTTTCGGTGACCATAAAATATCTAATTATACCAACCGAAATAAAACGGTCGGTAAATGTAGGTAAAAATATTTCGAGGTACTTTTAATTACGCAAATAGTGACTTAATGTTTTAGAAACAAAACATAATATCACGGTTTAGTTCAAGAAAAAGGTAACATTTTGTGTAATTTGTATAAGTTCTTATCAATTACATCGCGTTTCATTAAGAGATTGGGCGATAACGGCAAGAATTTTTGTCGAACAAACCGTAAAGCAATTAAAATTCACGCAATTTTACGCTTACGGACTAATACCTTCAGTCGGAACTTGAAACATTAAAGACAGCAGGTTTTGCCGTATACTCAGTACGTATTTCAATCAAGTGGAAATAAAAAAAGTTCAACACCTGCACTCTCGTTCGAGTTTTTCTCTTTTGGAGTGCTTTAAAAAGTTCGCTTTGTCTCGTTCCTCGATTGTCTGTTGTTAGCACGAATATATAATCTAATTCGACCCCGATTTAGAACTAGGTACAGCGGGATCAGATAAAAAGCAATCCGAGCGTCTATTGACGTTATCAATATTTTAAAAGCGGAAAGTTCAAATATGCGGACGATGAATGGTTCTGACGTTTTCCTATAAATATAAATGGAGAGTATTAGCAACTCGCAACAAAACGATAACCGACGGAGCGCCCGTCCGATTGTAGTGATTCGAATATCGTTCCAATTGCATAACTGGCGAGATCAAACATTTTTATTTGTTTGTCCATTCAACCACACGACTGCAACTAATGAAGAGGAGTTTCGATTAAATTAATGCCGGTTTTATTTCCGCTTCGCTTTTACCGTCAGACGATCTTTTTTCGCTCGCCTTTCCATTCTCCGTGTTTCAGCCAATAACTGATAAACGTAGCTACTTCATTAATCCTGAACTCATATTGTTTCTATTTGCGCATTTATCTTCCAACTTGTTGTGCAGTCTGGTTAAACATTTTAAAATGTTTCAACGCGTATTTTTGCGAGTTCGTATATTTTATTATATTTAAAGAAGAAACCATTGAATAATGAATTATTGGTTTACTCTACGAACGAACGTTACCCATTATGCATGAAATTGATTTTTATTTACTTTTGCATATTATAACAGCTCCTGATAAGTTAACGATGAAATTAAATGTATTCAAATATTTATAACAATTGTGAAGTCTTGTTTATCAAATACAATGACTAGCGTGCAATTTTATCCTCAATGAATTATTTATAGTTCATCTATTACAAAACCTCAATAGCGAAAAATCATTAGGCCTAGTTACAAAATTAGTATGAGTCAAGCAAAGGGGGAAAATCAGGTTTGGTAACGCCGCAAAATTATGCAAAACAAAGTCTGAATAGTTACAAGACTTACAAGTGTTAATGGGTACTCGTAAGCCGCGGTATAAGTTGAAGGTAGAAGGAAGTTTAATAAGCGGTAACCGCTGAACCTATTCGTGTTAAGATTCCAAGTCGAGTTAACGAGGTGTGCTTCAGCACGTTTAATAACAACTTTGTGTAATCACCAAAGCGTGCTTTATTGTCTTGTCTTGTGTATAAATGTTTTGTTAGTTAAGGGAATTTTGTAATGGTTGAATTATGTTGCTGTAATGTGTAGCAATATAAATTGTTATGGTGTAAAACATTGAAATGTTCCGTTTAATTTTCATGCGATTATATTTTGGCTTTTATTTTACACCATATATGACTTTCCTGAATTAAAACTGGCTTTTTAAAATTTGTACCACATTTATGTCTGATCAGTGTTATTTAAAAAAAAATAAGCAACGCTACAAATAATAAAACCTTCTTTTAATTAAAGAAATACTTGTCTACTAAGCGTTTATAACCTTCACCACAACGATTATAATTGTAAAGAATTTTCGTTTTTAATTTCTCGCTCATTATTTGTTTAAGTGTATCGTAAATAAAATTATGTTCCACGCACCACCTAGTTCTTAAAACTATAAATTGGAACTAGTACAAACATTATAATTTTTCATCAAATCTATCCGTAAATAAGGGGATGATTTTATTAACACTGTCAACACATTCGTGTATCGACAGCGACAGGCGTCGCATGAATCGCCCGTGACACATTGCAACCGGAAGTGCGCCATTTTGAAAACCGTTGACATATGTAGTTCGCGCGATTTTTACTTCCCGCATTTTTAACATCATCTACTTGTCTCATATAGAGCAGTAGAAAGATAAGCGATTAACTCGTTTGACAAAATTTTCAAATGTATCTTATGAAATTAAAACGGAAATAAGATATGCTTTTTATGTTGTTTTCATATTGCAGTAGGGTTGACATTTTTACTCTCTTCGGTTCATCGCCTCTTATATAGTGCGCTAGGAGACAAGTTCCTTAAAATACCATTCGCACATAAAATTCGGATAAGCGTGAGCTCGATTTATGATTTTGATTTCTATGTTGCTGAAACAACCGTAGAATTTTACGCCACGGTTTTGACGCTCGTACAAAATGTAATAAAAACAAGTTTAATGCGTAATTTATGCCAATAAGTAAACTTTTTGTTTTTACATTTATGTTCAAAATTATGTTTTGAAGGTTTCAGTTGTTATCGCCTAAAAAGCTTTAAGTAGCAATTTATTGTGATAAATTTAAAACAAAAGTTTAACTGTGTATTTAAATGTACTAACTACATACACAAAAATGTAATACGGTATATCATTATTTGTTATTAATGTATCTGTCAATTTATAAATATATTATAATGTATTAATCGAACTTGTCATTGTTTAACAACTCAAATTGTGAGCAGCGAACGCTGTTACATCAAACACATTATTATTAGTTACACATCCTAGTAATCTATGCTATCATCATAATAGTCTAGTACCCCAATCGAATGCTTTGTATACCCATATTATACAATTATATTGGAAACTTTCTATGTAATAGAGAATGACATTAGTCATTTTGACATTAGTGACATAATGACATTAGTCATTACCCATTTAAAAATATTATTATGACGACCCGCGTGGTGGAGCGGTTATCATACCGATCTGACGCGCAATGGGTCCAGCATTTATTTTATATAAATTAATTTTATATTACTTATATTCATTTGATGCCGCAAAGTAAATATTCGTACATCTCTGATATCCAAACAAAATCCACCTCATTAAAATATAATCACGATTTTATATTATTTTCCGCATTTTGAGAATTCTATGTCTTCCACGAAATTCGTTTGGCGATTTTCCGTCAATTGTACAAATGAACAAAGGATATAATAAAGAAAATCGGACCGAATCGATGATTAGATCGCGTTATGGCATTTACAGATCTCATTAAGTAGAAGTGCCTTCCCCGCTCGCCGCTCAATTTCCTCGCATTCGAATGATTCAATCGCAAAGCCGTGATATAGAATTAAAATTCCTGTTGGATCTTTTGTTCGTCGGTTTCACGAACGACATCGATCGAATACGGCGGAACTGTGAGAATCGAACAGTCGTTAATGAAACTTCCCTCGCGCAATTAGGTAACCGTCTTGGTTTTATTAAATTTAATCAAGAACTTGTGTAATATTACACAGATTGGGCCAATCGAGCCGTGTACAAGTTTCGATAACGCTGTAGTTGGGAACTAATTTCGGAAATAAGCGGAGTTATCTCGGTTCGATGTGATCGCCTTGGAAAGAATTAGTGTTCTCAATGAATTACCTATACCCACTCTAGTTTGATGAAGAAACACGACAAGTATACTTATATACCTACTGATAACCTAAAACTTATTTCTATATGTATAAATGAAGATAATTATGTACTTGACGTATATACCCTGACTCAAAAACAATGCAAATCGAGAATAGACTACATAAAGTTCCCCATGCTATGGATGCGTACTAAATACTATACTAGAAGGGTCATCCACTATAATAGAAAAATATTGCAGCTTGTAATTTGCTGTCATTTTGTACAACAACAAAAACCCAATAATGAAAATCTCATTTAGCGAAACAGTTGAGCATATCAGGTTCGCGGTTTCCTTTTGAATCCCTTAAATCCGCTTTATATTGAAATGTTACATATTTGGGTCAAAATGTGGAGCTATACAATAATGTTAGTACGTATGTAGTACGCGTTATCGGTTGTGATAAGCCCGGCCGGAACCTCGCCGTCGTCCGCCCAACGCCGCCGGCTATATCTGTTACATTACTGTTGCCTCACTGCAAAATCATTTTCATTTCACACTTCACATTCCAACGAGTTTCGAACGTGAAATAATATTCAAAGACTGACATACCCGTTTCTAGGATATAACGTTAGAGTTAGACGTGCAGTGTTCATTGAGGACTTAAACAAGGTATTTCCATTACTTCTCAATATTAGCAACGTATGTGTAATTAACCTCAAATAGCACTCATAATATTACTACTAATTAAAATGTCTATAAGAGTTAGAATTTGCTTAACATCAAGACTGTATTCTTGTTTGCTATTACGAGTTTTTAAGAAAATCTTAAAGGGATTTGTACTTAAAACAAAATTACATACCTATAATCAAAGCGTAGCAAACATGTAGATCAACTAAGCCAAGAATCGAATTCGTGTTCTTTTAAAAATACAGGAGTTATTTCAAACTGTATCCGCTAGCCAAACAAAGATTCTGAAACTTCCCCTGCCATTGTGTAAGGCACGTGAAAACCAGAGCGCAGTTTCGAAACAAGTATTGCACAATTTTAAACAAAGGTATAGACGGGACCGCGCGGCATTACCATAAACCGTAGGTCGGTAGAACCGCGAAATTGCTTTTTTGAACTCACAATGTTACCACTATTAGGAGTTAAGAAAAAGTTGAATAAAGGTGGTGAACAGACGGTCTCTGGTCTCGCATAATCACATTTTGAGCTCGAGTTAGGCTAGATGCAGTATAACTATGCTTGAACTTGCCCCAAACGGAAGATTAGAAGTGTTCGTAACTTTGTTCACGATGCTTTTTAGCAATTCCACCGTACTATCGAACTTAAACAGGATGCAACGAGCCCTTTTGCTTTGTACTTTATTCTTTGAACTGCGGTCAAAAGCAGAAAAGATTCTCTTAACGACTGTTCGCTAAACTTTTGTTCTTCAAATGCATTTTCAAATGGCTTTGGTTTACATTAGCATAGCGAAATTATTATCATATTTGTGTTCCCTAATCTTGTGGAACTTAAGCTACGTTAACGCCTTAAGCCACTTTCTTGTTTATACAACGTGCGATTTTTAAGATAAATCCCAAATAGTCTTAATATTAAAATGGTTGAATTTCTAAACGAGTCTTCTGAATAAAAAATATCTTTGAAGTCCATGAAAATATGAAAAACGAGGAAGATTATTGTTTACTAAAGGGTATTTTCAATGTACTACAAAATAACAATATATAGAAATAACCTTTTCACTTTATGCCTACGTTCCGTATTTTAGTATAGCAAAAGGCATTTACGAGCTAGGTTAAAACGGATTACGCATAAACTGTGGAACATGGTTCCGCTAACCTATCGAGGCGTGCGTGAACATATTTTATCTGTTTCCGGGGTACCGGCCACCAGCAATTATCACAGGCGTGCTCCACGGTCATAACAAAGACTCTCGACCCCTTTAAAGACTTATAGATCTGATAAAAATCCCTTTCATTAATACAAACTGTGTGATTAAACCGCGTATAAATCACGGAGCTTACCATCAATGGTTTTCCGGTAATTCACTACACTGTATCCATTACGTGTCTAAGTTTATCACTTGTACTTTTAACGGGAAATTATGGTCTTTAAAAGTGGCTTTATTTTATTGTTTAAATCATCTCACTTTTAACTTTTGTATAATACGCTAGATTACGACCACAATTTTCCACTTTTCAGCGATTGTATTGAGGCACGAAATTTTGGTTGCGTTACATTTTTTCCTTAGCATATCGTGGCATACCAATTTAGGTTTTTTAAAATAAAACAACATAATTTTAATTTACATAAAATTATTCTGAACATTAACTATGAAATATTACCCACACTTACATTAAAACCCATCGTAACAAAATTTGGAAATATAACGAAACAAAGTATAATATTCCTTTATTAATTCAGAGAAATGTATGTGATTTTTCGCCAAGAAAACCTCCCTTCATTTCGTTGGAGCAATTTTAACAATTTAGTATTATAATAGGTCAGAAAATATCTATTACCTCTGAGTTCATTAGTGTTGAAAGACGAGCCGGCCTGGTCTTGCAATTAAGAGGAAATCATTATTTACATAAATATTGGGTTCACCAATATCTGTGCATGTAATATTTAGTGAAGTCGTTTATATTAAGTGGACTATTACCGTAATTGCTTTACGGCATGGCTGGCAATAATTGAGTCGAGATCGTCATTATGGCTCTTTAGGGAGAGACGTAATGATCTTAAAATAATTGTACATAAACTAATTTTCTATTTATTTAATACCATTTTGAAAATAAATTACAATTTTCAAATGTAAATTTTAATTTTCCTGATGAATACGTACATAATTGAAAACGATAATGAGTACCTATTCGACTTTAAAGGGTATATCGTAGGAGTATAAGGAGTATTTAAATAAGAAAGTTATATGGAAAGCAAGAAATCACATAAGTTTTACCTTTGAAAGGCTTCTACCTGATATCCTAATTATAAGATTTTCAAGTTTTATTTACCTAAATCGTTTGCTAAATTTAATATGAAAAATATATTCACTTATACTTGACGTCTTAAGTAAATAGTATGTTAAATTAGTCTAAACATTTTTTACATAAATTCAAAAATCCTTTTTGTGTAGCAAGATTATTTTTATCTCGACAAATTTTTCGGTGTTTTATAACGAGTAATCGATGTCACTATCACGTAGTACACGCTTTTAACGGCAACATTTTGTTAAAAAACTTTTAACATAGATTGAATATTTGTCAATGTCGACAATTTCCGACAAAACGTGTTCAAACGTGGAGTACCTACATTTTGTACACTTTCACACTTAATCGAATTCCCGTTTGAATTAACTAAACTGACGGACTTATAAACTGCATTATAGTAATGGATTTCGTCCGAACAAAGTTGAAAATAATATTACTTTTGATATCATAGCAGAAGACGTGTAAGGAAGGTAATAAATAGCAATTAATATCGATAACTATACCTACATAATTACTATCAAACATTAACCATTCGGTAGTGAATCAATATTACGAGTATAACCAAGAACAGTAATTGTTCTCTTAAAGAACATATAATGTTGTTTCAATTATTCTTATATAAATCTTGTCGTTATTAATATAAATTGAATTAAATTAAGCGGATTATTATCTTTCATAAAAATGTTTCTTTTTTTCTATTTCAATTGAAATAGCAAATACACTTTCAATCTACATAGGTACTTAATGGTCGTGGTTATTATAGAGTAATTACATGTGGTTACTAATTTTGAAAAATAAATGTCCACTGCTGAACATAGGCCCCTAACTTGCGCTACTTCGCCTGATCCATCTGAATCCAGCGGCTTCCTGCCGACTTCTTTAGGTCTTCAGTCCACCTGATCCCCCTCATGAAATTCTACTACTTTTAAAATTGAAGTATTGTGAAAGCAAAAATCTTTAAGTTATTCCATGAAAGGATTTTTGAACATTTTTGATAACTTGTCTCATTATATCCGCATCGCTCGCCCAAGTTTCAAGGACCCAAGCTTTTCCGTAGAACCCAGTTTTCAAGACAAATTGTTGTGCACATGTTGTTGGGACCTTTATAATCACACTACAAAGTTGTACTACAATCTTTGCCACAATACGTTTATAGATTTTTTTATATCATATAAGTAGCAATCGAGTATGCAGTCTACTTGATGGTTAGTGGCTACTGCCGCCCGTAAACATCTGTCATCAACCCCAGATATGATCACAGTCCTACCTGAGGTCGACACATGCGTTGCTACCTCTGAGGACTAAGTTGGGACGCCTTGAATAAGGATGTCTCCCTTCTCAGTCCACTAGAGAAGCATCTGTGATTGAGTTTAAATAGAACCCCAGTTTCTTCGTGTGCTACTTCAACTATGATAAAAACCCCCTGCTTCTGCATTAAAGTATGGTAAAAATAGCTTCACTGACTTTGAAAATTAACTAACAAAAACAGGATCATAGAAAATATCTTGGTGTTGAATAAAAATCAGATGATAAAAAAATTATAACTTTTGTCTGACATACACTTATTACTTTTTATCACGTATAGACTGGCTTGTTTAACAGTAAAGGATAAGATATTCTGAAAATGAGGCTTATCCGCCAAAACAGCAGCTATAATCCAAATAGCGAAACCTCTATCTACATTATGAAGATAAGAATATTTACACAGCGTATAAGCGGCGAACAAATTGTTTGCGCTGTTTCTCTCTTTACTTGCGGTGCGGAGTTTAAGTTCTACTACTTTAATAGTTGCTATTACATCTTCTTCTTGAGTTTAAAATACTTATAAAGAAAGGATCCTTGGTAAATTTACTGTTATCACGAAATGTTACTGGTAGACATTTATGTAGAAATTCTTCAGAGGATTCTCATAATCATTGAGCAGCATGGACGAGTATATTCTAAGCCTTCTCCTGTGACTGGATATTAGTGCCCAGCAGAGGGATGTAACAAAAATTGCAGCCGTATAAAACACTATTACTTTTTAATTTGCAAAAAATATCGGGTCAATAACATTGCTACAATTGATAATAAAATTATAAACATAACTTCAATTGTAATAAAATCAATAACAGGAAGGGTTTATATTATTACGTGTTATATTTTTATATCAACACATTCATTATTTTTGACCTTTCTTGCACGACATAGCGTGTTATAAAATTGCAGCGACATATTGCCAAAAAGCTTGTAGCATCTGCATAATCATGTATTTACGTGTGTACTTTATAATACTTTAAAATCCACCCAGGATAGCATCAAAGGAGGATAAATATATTTATTCTGTATATAAATTGTTTGCTCTACCTACCTGGGACCCAAGTTTCATAACACTACGTAGCCGCGGGCGCGACGACAATTTGTACCTCACGGCTGAGGATTTGCTGACGAGCGCGTAAACATGTTCTCGCGTTATGACAGCCTGGTAAACGTCTTAACTTCGAAACTTATTGAAATATGGCGATAAATATGTAAATGTAGGACAGTTTTGTTACCATTTTGAAAACAATGTACGATTATTCATACACTAGTTATTCACCACTTGATAAAAATAGTAAAGAAAACATATGTTTTTAAATTAAATTTTGCTGTTTAAAGTCTTAAATTCGGAACCTTTGACGTTTTTTGACGAAACTAGGGATGTTTTTACTTCCAGTTTAGACATAAATTGAATATTATCTGAATTTAAATTACCTCTCTCAGCTTGTATTCCATTAATACATGTATCAAATAGCGCTAGTTATTAAAGTATATCTAAATATGTCGCGACTCAAATTGAGTTCGTAAAGCCAATATTGGTATAGCGGCTTTACATATATCGTCAAGATACCAACGAATATTTCATTCCACCGCGCCACATGCTGCCAGCAATATCAAAGTTTTGATCCAGTCGTACATCTTGTGTTGCATGCCAATGACCGAGTGACGTCAGAAAACTCAATGCGTTCTATTTTTAACAGAATATGTTGACGTCACAACAATTTCTGGATAGTGTAAACGTGATGCTTAAATCCAAACGTGAACAAATTGTGTTGCCGAGTTTCGTCTGTTCTCAGTTGACAAACGCAAGACGAAACTTTGCAACTCGTAAACATGTTTCGACGTCGCGTCATATTTGCTGCTGTATTTACATCATTTCGGTGTTTGCGTTATTAAATAGTATGCGACTTGTCTTGTTGTTTGTGCGCGATTCACTCACAAGAATGAAGGAATAAAAATAACAAAAGATTCATTTTATACCATTGAGCGCGGTTGTACACTCACCAATATTTACGCTTACTTTTTCACGAATTTTCAACAGTTTCGTCAAATTTCGCTCGTTTATTTGACCATCATTAAGCTTTTGTATTCGTTTTACTAAAATTGATTCGTAGTAAAGTTAGCATCCATATTGTGATGTTTGATGTTTAATCACTGAATTTCATCTATTGCGCGAAATGGATTCATAAAACAATATTTTAAAAGCTTCAATTATCTGTGATGTAGTGTATAATGTGAGGTCACTTAATGACACTAATAACATAATCCACTTTTCGCCACATCTATTACGCAAGTAAATTGTAAATTCGCCTAACTCTATAGACAATCCAAAAAAGGGAAATTCAGTCTGCAAAATAGAACAATGAATACCTATAATTCGTACACATTTTCTTGATTACACTTTCATTCCACCCTTTACCCGTCGATTTAGCGAATAGAGTAAATTTACAGAGAATCGTTCAAACGAGAGAATGCTCACTCACCTACAAGTTGGATTGTACGTAGGTAACGTTCGCAAGTTTTTACCCTGTTTTACCCTGTTTGTTTCCCGAGAGGGGATCAGTTGGATTCGAGCAGCTGCGTGCGTTCGAGCGGCCATATCTCATCTCGTGAAATATTTCGTCTTGTGATTTATTCTCATATTAGCATTTAAAGAAAATATTAACGGATTTCAACTTTTGTCTGAAGATCTGTTAAGTTAAATGGAACAGCGATGGTTTACTTTTCTTAATCGACATCTGCAGAAGGAGGATCTCAATTCGGGTGTATTTTTTGTAGACGATACTTGATTTCTCAATAATCCTTTATAATCATTATGTTGTTTGGATGATGATTTTATATTTTACATTTCTAATTCACAAAATATTGCCCCTTTGTCCTCCTACAAAATTCACTGGATTAGACGAAGTAGCGCTATTAAAGGCTGGCACCATAAAGCACATAGAAAGCATACAATTAACTATTGTTGACTAACGGAGGAACCGTTAACAG
>DWPU01000009.1:0-14888 GCA_018251975.1 Urbanus esmeraldus
CTAATGACATTTATGCGACTACAACATCAAATTAGGATCTATTGAATATTAATTGATTATATCATTACCAAGGTACAAGTGATGTACACTAACCTTACAAATGTAGGTCACTTAGAGCTAAAATATTTTTGGTTTAGAAATGTCTACGTAATCCTAGCGAACGCGCTGGTGGTCTGTTAGCTAATGATGCGTCACGCTGGGCGCCATTAGGAAACAGAAAGTAATCATGATGTGCAAACATTAGCTGATGTCCCATGAAGTGACCGAATTTAGGTGTTAATAAAAATCTCCAGTATAGCTAGTCCGTACATTTTTGTTGTTTTTATATTAAAGAAGTAACAAACGTCTATGCTGTTCACTTAATGTTAAACGATAACTGTGCATGTGCTATCAATACAAGTAGGGTTAAAGACACCCTAGGTCAGTCACAGAAGCAGAACCTCTAAGTTTGAAAGCCTCGTATAAGCAGCACATAAATAGCTACCCACAACTGGGGGTAGCAGGTACCTTTAAAAATAAATAAGTCGAAGGCGCTCTACCA
Source organism: Urbanus esmeraldus (assembly GCA_018251975.1). Classification (NCBI taxonomy): domain Eukaryota; kingdom Metazoa; phylum Arthropoda; class Insecta; order Lepidoptera; family Hesperiidae; genus Urbanus; species Urbanus esmeraldus. Next base: position 542 of record DWPU01000009.1, read on the forward strand.
CCAGTAAATATACGCGTCCGAAACTTTGACACCATAACTATGTAGCTACTTAAATAAATAAACAAAAAATATATGCTTACGGATCCCTAAAATAAGTACCTATATCGTATTTATAAAACACCCAAACATCTTAGCTAATTTGAGGTGTGGAGGCAATTAGTGGAGACTTTAGTTGTATTGGTAAACCCGTGTTATCGGGTAAGTTAAAGTTTAGTGATGCCTCTAGAAGCCATTATGTGGAACTGCGCCTCGGACGCACATTAGCTGACGTCACCAAGTGCCACCTGTTATCCTATTTGGTTATTAAGGTGGGTCCTGACCAGGGCCATTATAGTTACTACTATTTTGGTAATAGTGCATGGCGTTAATCGTTTTTTCCTAGTGTGCAGTTTCTTTGCTTGTATTCGTTGTCATTTGACGTTAATATTAGAGTTCTAAGAATTTTGGAATATGTAATAATTTTAACGCGATAGGTGCCACTGCATTATTTATAAAAAATGTCATGTCCAAAAAATACATGTTTATTCTTAATGTACCTAAAGTGTAAATAAGTAGGTATGTGACCTATTTGGTAAATGTTAAAGTTAAGCAAAAAGTATTTAGGTGGCACAGGCCAACGCTTAAGATATTTTAAAAACATTACATTACCATCGGTCTCACATTAATGTGTTTATTAAGTGGACCGATTGTGGTACAGTAGTCGAGAGGGCCATATAAGGGCGCGTACTGACTATGCAGGGCAAGGGCGGCGGGGTGGCGAGGCCGGCCACATATGGATGCGACCTTAGCGCCATATGGCTGCCCAATTTAAGCTTTGCTCCACACATCGTATGCGCGTAATGGGCTTTTAAAGCAGCAAAAAGTACTCAGTGGTTCAACCCTGAGCTAAAAATATTGCAATAATTTTAGGTCAAGATTCTAGGTGTTTTTGCAATTTATTTAACTACATTTCCAAGTATCTATTCAAATACTTCTCAGAATATCTTTGGCTGTATCATTTTTCTCATTATTCATTCATCAAACTTCGATATATGATGTAGACGTATGTATCGTGATGGTATAAAATAAACCCAACATTTTCAAAACTTCTTTGACCGGTGTTGTTACGGCATAAAATAAATGTTGCTCCGTTAGCCGGTGGTCGAATGATGGTAATTGGTGGTCCTTGATGTATAATTGACGCGAGTTGCAATTACATCAACTGGATGACTTGTCGTCGCCAATACATATTAATTCAGCTCGTGGCGGCGGTAATGACAGACGCATATTGTCCAAGATTTTTCCGTCAATATCAATTTGGTTCCCAGACATTTCAAAGTTTTGTACGTTTACTTTTCAAGCGACGATGACGTTAAAGAGAATTGGTCCTCTAGGTAGAAGTAAATAGCAAGTACTACATTCATTTAAAATAGGAGTTAGACTCTACGCTCTTCAAAAATAATTAGAGTTTGATGATCAGCGTGGCGGAGCGGTTACGATACCGGTCTTACAGGCAATTAGTTCCCGGTTCGATCCTCGGCCAGACAGATATCTGGATGATGGTACCCACACTACAGCAGAGAATCCTAGCGTGTGTATCCTATAAGCATAGAAAGAGTTTTTTATGACAAAAAAGAATGTAGGCTAAATCAGATGTACAATAACTACGTAGTTTGAATGCTAAATATTATGTTACTTGAACCCAATATTCCATCAAACACTGATATCATTGTTATAACACTATCCTAGTTTATATTGATAATGTACTCGTTAAGTAAATACTAACATGTTTGTTTGTATATGATTCCAGTATGTCTGAAGGAGACGTATCCCTGATACGCGACGAAGACGTGTTGCGTCGTATGGTAAGACATCAATATTTTATTATTTGTTTGTTCTTTCATATGTAAAATCCATTTTTTGTTAATTGAAATTGTTGTAGTAGCATTGTCGACTTATGTAGATGTAAATTACATTTGGGATGAACACATGGAGTTTCTTGCGCCGTCTCTTCTCCATAACGAATAAACCTTCCGAGGCGGTGGTAGAGTTTAAACGTTCTAAAAGTGTTCAATATGAATCAATTTTGAATAAATGAGATTTGAATTTGAACATAATTTACCTGATATTTCCAGTGGCAACAAACGGAGGACTTTTCCCGCAAGAAAGAGATCCGCGCACACATGTACCGGCTGCGGGAGGAGCGCCTGCGCAACCTCTACTCGCCGGAGCCCGGCGCTGAGGGGAAAGGTACAGCATCCTACTACCCGCTACCCACTACCCGCTACCCTTACCCACTCCCGTTACTCACTACCTCCCTACCACTGTGGTTCTTTCATATAAATAATTAGGTTTATTAGAAACATCCAAAAGTGATGTAAAAATTTAACTGACAATAAAGTTTTTCATTTGTTACATTCAATTTTCACCGCAAATTGAAACGATGACTGCGATGTCGTATGTTACTGTTTGTCAATGTTATTGGTAAATTAAAGCAACCAAAAAATATCATACACAGTCGCCTAGTCGCTTATAAGGTCATTTAACGCCTTAGTAATCAAAATATCTTCCGTGGAATACAGAATAATTTTGTTCAATGCTAGTTAGAGCACTCGTATACTAATCGTTTACTAGACTTGTATAATCATCAAGTGCATCAAGACCATCTTAGTAGGTACTTAAGAGTGCCAACGAAACTCTAATTGGATTTAGATAAAAGATAACTTTTTTTTATGGAAATTTTAATTAAAAAAAACATTATTATGTAGGCATAAAAATAATTTTATCTGTCTATGCAATTTTTTTAATTGTAATAGCCATAAATTAACCTACCATAAATTCCAGTCCTTGAACAGTCCAATTTATCCTATAACTTTTAAATTGTTTTTGCAGTTGGCTTTTGTCATTAAATATTTTATTGCATCCTTTCTATTAATAAAATTATGTCCCCTCAGTAAAGTTTGTTTGCACATGAAATCCAACACTGCATTTTATGTTGACACTTCTTTTTATTTCAGCGAAAATTTTAATGTTGTATTGAATAGAAATTGTTAGAGTAGTTGTACAAATTTCGACAGGTTGTGAGTTCACATCAACGCAGGGACATGTGAAGTCCTTCGCGGACCAGAGCTTCCAGTCCATGAAGAGTAAGGAAGTGCGCGACGCGGGCTCCCCGCCTAAGGAGTTCTCGTACCGCGGCCAAGGTGCTTACTGCACGTCTACACCGAATTAAACCTAACCGAACTAACGCCTATTAACCAGTAACAAAAGCCCGAGCAATCATAAGCCCCAGTTGACGACTGTCAATCCTTTACAGATCTGAAGGAGCTATCGAACGCCGGGTGGAACGTCGAATCCGAAAACAGGACGACCGACGACGGTCACACCCACATAAAGTCCGTTCAAGCTAACATTGAGGGTAGATATGACGTGGAAGGTGGAAAAGGACAATTTGCCGCCATCGATCAACATAAGCAAGCGGTCACTGAATATGACGATGGCAACACTAGTCTAAAACGAAATGAAAGTACTTCAAAAACCGCCGCCCACGAGCAGGTGGTGCGCAAAACCGACGATGGAACTCAGTTTTCGTCGACAACCAGTTCGTCGACATCTACTTCAAAGTTCCAAAAAATTTCCTCGACCAACGAAACAGTGCCATATGTAACCAACAAAGAATATGACTTATCTCGACAAGTATCTCACGACACGAACCGTAACGAGGAAGTGACTTCGAGACGGACCACGCAAACTAATGATTATGAACAAAATTTGCGAAGTGATTATGAACATGGCGAAGTAGTGTCTAGAAAAGTTGAATATCCTGACGATAACACTAAAGTGGTGGTAGAAACAAGACGTTTACCTGATGGCACGAAAGTTACTAGCACTCGGCGTGAATTTCGTGCACCTGTAGTGCAAAGTAGCCGATCTGAACAGCATTCGCAACAGACTAAGAGCGAAAGTAAAACTTCGTCATACACATCAACACAAAAGCAATCGCACATTAACGAATCATCGTCTAAAACAACTCGAGAAATGATTGACACTAACACTAACAACATTGTGGATACACAAAGAGCGGTGGATGATTTCGATTTCAAAAAGAGACATAATGTTGATAATGTGGTTAATAAAAATGATGACTACATGCAGACGACGCAATATAATAATAATAATCAGAAATATGAAAATTATAGCAACGATGTGAACCATCACGAGATAATTTCGTCGCATGATAATCAAAACATTCATCGTAACGACCGTAAAGAGACACAGATTTTTAAAGACAATGAAGATAGAGTGCATAACGTCACGCGAGAAACTAAACGTGAAGAAATTATTGAGCGAAAGATAAGCTCTGACCAATATCAAACAACATACCAAGCTGACTTTTCACAGAAAAAAATTAGTAACGACTGGAGCCCGTCACAACAGGCTTGGGCAAGCTCCCTCCGGTCGGATACGCCGACAAGGCCGTCTACTAGAGCTTCATCGCCAGGAAGCAAAACATTCAGATCTAGCAATTCTTCTTTGAGAAGTAGTGTAAGCCCTGATAAGACTTACAGGAAACCGCATAGTCGTGGTGAAAGTCCTACAAAAATTGACAGATATTCTCCAACTCGCACGATTTCAGACAGATATTCTAGCACTCATTCAACACACTCTGTGACTGAAATCAAATCGAATACTTATGCCAGCCCAGAACGACGTCCTCCTCATCCAAGGTCACCAACAAGACCTTCTTACAGTCCTGATAGAAAGCACGATAATGAGAACCGCACGAGATCAAGTATTAGTCCGGAAAAAAGATTTCAAAGTCCATCTGATAAATCTCGCAAAAGTCCTGATAGAAAACCTCAGCGGTTTGATGCTTCTGAACATCAGCCATATACCAATAAAACTCAAATGAGACCACGTGACAGCCAAGGGAACAGATTAACACCTACACGTTCCAGTCCAAGCCCTGACAGGAATATCACTACTGAAAAATCTCATCCTAACGAATATTATACTCGCCGTACTCCAGACCGTTCAAGTCCAGATAAAAAAATCCCTGGGGTTTTCCACGACAGAGTATCTCCTATGAGGTCTAAAAAGAGTCCTGACAGAAAGCCATCACATCATTATCCCGAAAATAACAGCTCTGATAATGCTCCGAAATATCCTCGCGATCTTTCTCCATCAAAATCTGCTAAACCTAAAGACAAAAAAGGTCCTGAAGACCAATATTTACCAGAAAAGACGTCAAATGCTTCAGATAATAAGACAGATCAAGAAAAAACCCCAGGTTATATGAGACCTACTGCTGCTAGCAAAGGAGATAAACCGGGTGATAAATCCCCAACTAAACATAAAACTTTTGAAACTCCACTTGAACCAAATATTACTAAGGTTAGAGAAGATCATTATAAATTTATTGACGAGGAAACAAAAATGTACACTCGCACTAATGAACAAATATTGAAAACAGCACATGAGACAACTACTACTTCTAAGAATTTGAAACGCCTTATTGATAACACTACTGACATTGAACCAAATTCAAATTCTTCTATTCCTAAAACATGCCCATCGTTAGTTAAACAATCTCCAAGTCCCGATTCACCAGTCGCTGGCGAACAAGAATATATAGGAGGTCCTGGTCAACCTGACGTGCCGTTTTCTATAGCAAATCCTTCATTGCGAAATAAATCACCAAGCCCTGTCAATTATCAAGCTCGAAAATCTGTATCACCGACCAGAAAATCTCCAGCTAAGGACGTTCCCAGAAAGACCACACCTAGTGCTGAAATACATAGTCCTTCCAGAGGATCCTCTCCAACAAAAAAAGATTCTCCAGATTTACCGCATTCCAATCGCCATGACTCACGTTCTACTCCCCCGCGATCAACATTAAGAAAAGATTCGCCTAGTCCGGACAAATTGACGTCTGCCAAACAAATATCAGAAAAAGTTACAACTTCATCATCAGTTTTTACTGAGTCGTCTAAAATTTCATTAAGAAAAAAATCGCCAAGTCCCGATAAGTATCCAATGAGACCATCTTCACCTGCTAAAAAACTCCCAAGTAATGATATTCCTGAGTCTACTCGTAATAAATCTCCGACCAATATAAGCCGTCCAATGAAGCCAAGTAGTCCTAACAAATTTCCTTCTAGAGAAACATCTCCGGTGAAAAAATCGCCTGTCCAAGAAGATTTTACTATTAAAATACCCGAAGATAATTCCAAACGCAGAAAAGATTCTTCAAATGATACCAAACGTATTACAAACGATTCATCTCCAAATAGAAAGGATTCGATTAAATACCCTGAAAACATTCAGTGTCAGACTACACCAAGAAAAAGTCCGTCTAAAGATACCCCTGACTTTGCTACATCTGAACCAACAAATACATCTCATCCAATATTAAGGAATACTTCACGATCTCCTTCTCCTAACAAAATTAAATTAAAAGACATACGTTCTGATACATATGAAATAAATGAAAGCTCTGATTCTAGAACTACCAAATCGTCTACAATTGATATTTTGACAGAGAAAGAGTACCATGACACTATTGTTAAAGATACACCAAGCCGAGAGTCTTCACCATCTAAATATGGAACTTATAAGAAAACACACCGGTTAAGCAAGGAAAATACAGAAACTACAGATACCGTGCCAACTAACGAATCTCACTCTCCTAAGAAACCAATAGTTTCTACCGCGTTGCCCACCAAGGTTCCAACGCAAGACGTTACTTCCACTAGAGATGTGAAACATCAACAAACGACAGATTTTCTTCATGTAGAGCGGAAAGTAGAAGAGAACAATAAAAATACTACCACCAAACAGCGTCCTAAGCAACTTGTGACTCCGTCCACAAGTCCTACGAGAAAGCCCAAAGGTGTAGAAACAGAACCGTCAACTGGTCAAAGCTCTCCAACAACATCGGTCAGTGGATTTGTCTATTTCAGTTCGCCTCGTTTGGAAAAACCAACAGTTACTGATTTAGATGAACAAGAATTCGATAGTGAAAACAGTGTAGAAGATGTAAAAGCCAATGAGAACGACGAATTCATAAAGTCAAGCCGATCGAAATCGCCATCCAAAATACCTTGCAGATCTCCATCACCGGAGAAGAGACCAAGTAAAGATAATCTTCCGAGGAAAAGCTCGTTGAAAAAACCTTCCGTTGATAACAATCAGGTTTCACCTACAGAGAAACCACCATCTAGCTTTTCTGTATCACCTATGGTTGAATCGAAAGACTTTCTTGAAAAGCAACCTGAAAATAAAACAGAGGTAACGCCAAAATCATCACCGAAACCGAAACCACCTCTCGAAAGACGTGAAACGTACGAAGAACGGTGCAGAAAGATTCTTGGCATGTCTAACGAGACAACCACCGAAACAACTACAACAACTACTGATGAAAAGACATTATTAAAGAATACTGACTCTAATGCAAGCTCACCTAGTGTGTCACCCTGCCGTAGTCCAGGTCCGTATGAGGAAACGCTACGTAAAGAATCAAAAACCAATATTACTTCAACAATAACAAATTTTTTGAAAGAAGAACGCAAAGACATTATTGAATCTAATGTACATCGTGACATTGATGATCAATCGCAAGATGTTAAATCAAAAAAACCAGAAACATCATCTAGAGGAGCATCTCCAACTAAACCAATTTTAAAACATAACATTGATATTACTTCCAAAGACACATCAATTATTATTACTGACAAAAATCAAGCAGTAGAAACAAGAAAACAAACAATTACAAAAATAGACAACAAACAACCGTCTCGTCAAAGTCCAGAACGGAAATTGAAAGATCAACCATCATCTAAGAGGCCATACTCTATGCCGAATCCATCCCAAAACACTGAAGATGAAGGCTACCCCAAGGAAACTAATCCTGGAGAAAAAAGTCCTACAAAATCAAAAACAAGCCCAAAAGAAAAAAATACGGAACCTATCTCAACATCTCCTGCAATTGGATTCAAAATCGAGCCAGTAAAACAATTACCAAAGGATTCTTCACCTACCAGATCACAAAGACATAGTAGTCCGGTTATAGGTACACCAAAGACAAACGTCGCCGTAACATCTATGGAGTGTAATATAACTCAAACTACTGAGAGTATTCAGGAAGATACTATTACAGATGTAATTGAAGACGAATTTATAACACCTCGATCTTCTATATCTCCTAATCGTAAGATCCCTAAAGATTCAGAGCAAATGACAATATCCAGAGATGACTACAAGAACGTTAAGGAAACTGGTATTATTCAAACAAAGGATTTCAGTACACAATTTATTCAGTCAGAAAGAGAGCAAGAAATACTGGACAAAGTCCATAAATCTTTAAGAAAACTATCACCTGAGCGTAATGGTCGTTCACCTAGTCGTGAAACTAGTCCAGTAAAAACAAGTACGAAGCCAACCAGTGCACAGGACGTGGATAGAAGTACTCAAATTCCACAGTATTCGGCCAATGTTAAAAAAACTATCAATGAAAGCCTTATAGAAACAAACAGCAAGAGTGTTGTTAGTAAAGAGGACACTCATTTGGATAAAACTAAAGTCGATAAACCTAAGGAGTCTAAAGTCTCAAGCAAACCTCCATCAAGAAATGTTTCTCCAATTAAAAAGACAACTAATACATATACAAAACCTGACAGCCCGGAATCACCTTCCAAAACACGAAGCATTTCACCTAAAAAACTTGCTACATCTGGTGATAGACCTCAATCTCCACAAATACAGAAAGTTGGTGGTACCAAGACAAGAGATTCAATTCCATCTCACATTCGAAAACCATCACCAAGCTCTACGTCACCCACAAGAAATGATAAAACAATAGAAAAAATAGCAACGGATTCCAAGAAGACGATCAGTGCTATAAAACAAAACAGCTTTTCAAAAATTGCTACAACTAAAATGAGTCCAAAATCTCTTTCGAATGTTGTTTATAAACCCACTGAACATGACACCAAACAAACCACACCAAAAGGTATCAATAAAGAGAACATGAACCCTAAAAAAGATTCAGATACTAGAGTGATTCGCACAACCAGTGATATTACACTCAAAACAAAGAAAATTTCATCACAGAGAATTAAATCGAAGCCAGAAATACAAGTCAGTGACATGTCTACAGCAAGAATCGTAAAACAAACTCCAACAACAAAAGGATCAAGATCACAACCAAAAGAATCTCCAACAAAATTCCCAACAAGCAAACCTAAATCTGCCACGGCATTAAATACGTCTATAGAAGACGATGATATTATAATTGATGTTCAACAAGCTAAATCTTCTAGAGAAAATTCTCCCGACCGAATTTGCCCTACGCCTGTTGGATTCTTAGAAGATGATGGTACTCCTAGGTTCCCAGATGAAGTAAATGAACCTGATGACGAATTCAATAAACGTACTTATCATACTATTCATGAATCCGAATCTATTGTGGATGACATTGTTGAGATATGTGAAGATGATGAATTATTTGTCAAACGAACGGACGTGGATCAGACTGAAAACTATCTACTCAACATCAATGACAAAGTATCCAAATTCAGTAATAAAACTGATTCAAGGAATATAACTAAAGATTCAGCTCGATTTAAGGATGTGGAAAGGAAAGTCCACTCTGATTTTGATTCTGAGAACATAAAGTCGGACGAGTGTTTGTTATCTGTTTCAGAAAAAGTAAATAAATTTGCTAAAGGTCCACGTGGATCGAAAGACAATAGAAGCCCTTCAAGAAATATTGTAGATGAGTATGACATAAACACAATTTACCAGGATGATTATACGAAATTGAGTGTTAATGACAAGGCTCATTTGTTTGTTGAGACAGCTGAAAACGTAAAAGTATCTAAACCGAAATCCGCGCAAAAAATTGAACGTCCTGACTTCAGTGACATAGATGATTCTCTAAGAAGTGATGATTGTTTATTGAGCGTCTCTGATAAAGTTAACAAATTTGTTAAAACAGCTGAGCAGTTTTTGAACGAAACTCATGAGGTAGAAGAAAAGGAAAAAAGAATAAAAGAAGAACATGACAAAATTATGAAAAAAATTGTTGATGACACCGATGATGAAAATACAATTACTAAAATTACAGAAAATATCAATGTAAAGTCTAATAAATATTCTGAACACGATGAACACCAACGTCAAAACTCTTCCATCAAAGAAACTACAACATCACAAGCAAAAACGAAGGATTATGCAAATCCTAATACTAAACCTACTGATCGCAATCCACCAGTAAAAATAACCACCATGCGTAGTAGTGAAGCTGTCAAAAAAGCTAAAGCTTTATTTGAGAACATCGCGTCTACTACTCAAAAAACAAAAGACGTAACAAACAAAACAAAGGCAACAAAATTAACTGATATAGGCGTTATAAAAAAATCGCCTAAGACCGACCCTACGTCTGCCATACATCCTTCTTTAGAAGATGGTTCTGTTAATTTATCAAATCTTGATAGTGATAAAGATGAACATTTACCAGTTACCGTTTTAAAGGATCATTCAACACATAGTACAGTCAATTTAATTCAGCAAACTGTACGTGATAAAGATGAAAAAATCCGCAGTAGCCCATCGCGTTTCAGAACGCATTCGCCTGAAATTTCTAGGACTAAATCACCATTAGGTCAAGTAACAGAAACAACAACAACTAAAACTGTTTTGTCTCGTTATCCTGCTACAGAACGAGCGGCCTCTCCTAAGCAAGCGCGACCTGATCCTGAAAAACCTGATAAACCACATGACAAAATTCCTGGTTATTTACGTCCAACAAAAACCAGTCAAATAAAAGAGGAAACAAAAGCAACAGAACATACTGACACTGAAGTTAGCAGCAGACGCGGTAGTGGTAAATTTGGTGTAGAATTAAGAAGAACTAGTGTGGAAAGATCAACCGTGAGCAGTGAACGCCGGCGCAGCAGCGTGGAGCATCACCAGCCTTGTATCGAAGACATTTTCGACCTGGACCTTCTGGAACAAATGGTCAGTAAAAAACTTTGCATGATTGTTATTTTAGCTTGTATACTTTTACTATATTTGTACTCATACTGACTGTTGTGTACATTTCAGTTGGAAAAGGTCGTGGGCTACGAGCAAAGGCGACGAATAAGAGCTCAAATACGAGTCGCCAAGAAAAGATTGGAAACTGAGCAAATAGATTCATCTGCATTTTCAAGGACTACAAAGGTGACCACTACAAGGGTCGCAAAAGCAAGGTCCCCGGACCGACCGCCTACAAAATCACCTGAGAGACACGCTAAACCTTCGCCCCACAAAACTTTCTCTCCGGACAGGCAATCAAAATCGACTCCCCAAAAAATGATAGTCACAGATCATTTTTCGAAGCCTTCACCCGACCGAAGTGAAATTAAGGAGCCATCAAAACCAATGTTAAATGGTCATGGGAAAGAACCAATTAAAACAATCAGTGATAAACGTCAGAGACCACACAGTCCTGAAAAACCAGTTTTAAGATCAATCCCAAAAAGTCCAGTTCGCCCACACAGTCCTGAAAAGAAAACTAGGCCTCTTTCACCAACTAAAACAATAACATCTAAATCAAAGGGGAACCGCTTTAACGAATATGCTTCCGCCTACATGAAAAAGGTGGGATTGAATGATTCTGATAAATTAAGATTCTCTGATTCAAAAACCAAAAAGATTGTTGATGATAAGAACAGGACAACAAGAGTAACAGAACATCGTACGGTGGAGTCACGACAAACTACGACCGTGACAAAAAGTGTATCCGAGCGGACTTCCTCAAAAGATACCATAGAGATCGTACATTTAAATGGTAAACGGTCACCTTCGCCCGAAAAGAAACGCAGTCCAGAACGAATCGCTCAGAGTCCAGAACGTATTCACAGTCTAGAACGCAAACCTCAGAGTCCCGAACGCAAGCACCAAAGCCCAGAACGCAAGCCTCAAAGCCCCGAACGTAAGCCCCAAAGTCCCGAACGTAAGCCTCAAAGTCCCGAACGTAAGCCACAAAGTCCTGAACGTAAACATCAAAGTCCAGAAAGAACAGCACGGCCAGAATTTAAGCGCCAAAAATCAGATACGGCAAGTAAAAAGGAAGTGCTCGTAAAAAGCGTTTTCGATATCGAAAAGAAAATTCCGCAAAAGCAGCAACAGGAAGAGAAACCATCGTGGGTGACCAACAGGAATCTGAAAAAGATAACATCTGAGACGCGAACGTTCAGCACTAAAAAGATTGATTCTGATAAACCTAAATATAGGGCTACAAGTCCTTCTAAAATCATCACTAAGCCTATTGATGTAATCACATCGAGCTACGGGCCGGGCCCTCTGGACGCTGATGGGAGACCGCTGTTCGGTATCAAGGTACTGAGAAACGGAGCGACCAACTACCAAGGTAAGGTTTATTTTATGAATCACAGCACGTTTACATAAAATACATATTTGCACACCTGATTGTATCATTTAGATATGTGTGATCAACTGACTTTTCTCACATCATCTAGTATGAAAATTTTAAAATCATTATAGTATCTTGTATGTATGTTATAAAATCTACTATCTTAGATAATTATTGTTCCATCTTAAGCTTTAATAACTCTCAGCAGGCATCCAGGCAGTGTTGTGTCGTACACATAATTTGTATTAAGTAGTAATAAGAAAATTACTTAATACAAAATTAAACATAATGTTAATATACAAATAACTTGTATATTTTTAAATGTAATCATATTAAACAACTGAACAAACAGCTATACTTTGTAAATTTTTCGTATATACGACAGCAGAGTGACGTGGCTTCTTGAAGCGTGTTGACACATACATATCTCACACGCAGCACCAAATAAATATTGTAATCCGTACACAACGCGGGTGCAGTCAGTTGAGCAACTCGCCGAATAGTTAACAAAAGATATTTATGTAAACGGTTGGCGTACATTTTTTTGCGTTTTCCGGCAAACAGTGAAAGGTACGGTGATTCGACAAGAGTTCCACTCGCGCAACGGCAGCGAGCCGGAAGGCACCGTGTCCGTCACCGCCTACTCCACGGAGCCCGAGGACTTGGAGAAACTGCTGCAGAGTCAAGGAGACCGGCCTTCGAGGCTCCACGGTCTCGCTGCCATCACGACCACCAAGAAGTTCGGCGGCGACACAGGCACGACGTTGAGTGAAGTCCACAACGTAAGTGACTGATTCTTAGCTTCCAAATATTCACTACAATTTTGTGTGTTGTAAGTGCCTGCACTGATTCAATAGCAATAATTGGTCGCTCTATAATTTAGATTCGCAAATGATTTATCAAAAATTGTTTTAGGTAAATTAATTGTTTTAGGTAACATGTATTACAATTATCATTTCCTAATACTATTAAGATTATCTAGATATATTTCATAAGTAATTGCTATTGTAAGGTTTCGCAAATATCCCATCGCTCTTTTGCTGTGTATTTTGTTTTGGTAATGTGGCGAGTATAAGCGGTAGTAGAGTTTATATTATGCGTATAGTAAATATTTTATGGTTTTATTTAAAACTGTAATTGCAAAGTTATATAGTGAATATTGTTTACTAATGTGAGTATGTATTGTGTGTATTAATGATATTTCTTGCTTACAGAAAAACGAGCGCGCCGCACTCGACCAATTTACACACAGTGACCGTCGAATCATCGAAAGCAGGATCGAGAGTGGCACTGAGAGCTTGGACAGAAGAGATCAGCGCCACTCGCAGACGGAACGGGTGGAGGTCGTCGACGTGAGCGACATCGAGAAAACCGAGGAGAAGCACAGTCAGAGGGATCGGCTCGAGAGATCCGACACCGAGGCTGTCAGCACACAAACTGAAAGACGACAAAAGGATAGGATAGAAAAGAAGAGCACGGCTACTACAGAGAGGAGGGACGACAGGCGCGGGAAGGACAGGATGGAGCGGTCGGAGCGCGGCGAGCGCGCGGAGCGGCGCGAGGACCGCAAGACGGTGCGCCAGAGCTCCGTCAAGTCTCTCACCGAGAAATTCATCAAAAGTGCGAGTGAGTAAACTAAATTTGTAATATACATATTAAAAAACGGGATTTGCATGTACTGCACACAGTCAAAGCTAAGTGATGTCTGCCGTCCGATTGGACTGAAATACTGCCCTCTTGAAACTACCCCAAGAACGGCCCTTAATCCAAGAACGCGTAAAGTAATTGTTGTGCGTTACCTCTGACATTCAGCATTCTAGATGTTGTAACTGGTTATAATTTCACTGAAATAAACAAAGGAACGACCGTCACTTTAAAATTGCTTTATTTACTTCCTACTATGTACCATATTTAATGATCTATTAACTTAAACTTAAGTACCGGAATCAA